>ML842440.1:8361-19745 GCA_009831015.1 Picea engelmannii | reverse complement strand
TATTTCTTTAGCGGTGGTGAAGTAGGGCACTTGTTGTGATTATGTACCAAGCCATCTATACTCTATGAATATTTCCATAGCACAGATCACATCACGGAGAATTGCCCAAATTTATTGGAAAAATGAGAAGAGAAGAAGGGGCACTGCAATATGGTGATTGTTGAGCTACGTGAAGGTCAAAAGAAAAAAGAATAAGTTAATGTATAGGTGGTAACCCGAGGAGGCATTCATACAGGAGTCGACTTGGAACAAGGAGATAGTTTAGGTCAAAATATATAAGGGAAGATCAAAAAAGAAACATGAGAACCTCCCAAGTTCAACATCCCACAAAAAAATAAGTTCATGCACAACATAGAGAGGGCCATGGAAGAGGACAGAGAATGCAAAGAGTTGTAGCACAAAGCATAAAGGGAACTAGAAGAAGCCCAAACGCTTGAAGAATTGCAGTGCATAGATATGAGGACATTGGAAGAAGCCCACATGCACGAGGAAGTACAACATGCAACATAGAAGGAAATGGAAGAGGAATGTGTGCGTGAAGAATTGTGATGCATGAGACACAAGGAAATGCAGTACAACACAACCCATGAGGCAGAATTATAAAACTAGGTAAGTGACTTCTTACATTGTTGCCCTAGGTTTTTAAGTGATAAGTTGCAAATAAATTGACCCACATGTTAACAATATGCATGGGGGATAAGATACCATTGTAGTTATTTCTACCCCATTACTAGAACGGGATGTGCACTAGGTGAGCAGACAGAAGTGCACGGGAAGAGAATTCAAGACGATAGTTGAGCTAAGAATCTATGAGATGGACATTGTCATGTTGGAATGGGATCTGATGTGAACATCTTGCCAAATAAATCTTGGGAGTTTATGGGTAATCCAAACATGGTATGGAACCCTATTCAACTCAGGCTTTCCAACCAATACAAAATCTATCCTATTGGCAGGCTCAAGCTAGTGGAAGTGAACATTGACGGGATAAATACCAAAGCATTCTTTGAAGTAATTTATATTATGGATGACTCAGACCCCTATCCGACTCTACTTGGCATTGATTGGGCATTCTATAACAATGCATTATTGAACCTAAAGTAGTAGTAGATGTCCTTTGATACATACAACTTGCAAGTTATTACATCCTTGGATCTAAATGAGGGCGACAAATATAACGAGCCCATAAATGAGGATGCACAGAGTTCTGTCATAGAAAACATCTATAAAATCACAGGGCACAGGGAGGATTATGTCAATCCACCAACTGATGGTAAGCTGAGCTCGAGAAGTGTTCACTCCTATGACATGGATTCAGAGGATGATATGGACAAATGGAAGAATAAGTTGTATAAGGTATCAACCAAGAGATGCACGTGAATCACCAAGGCGGTGCATTGGATTGGATCAGAGGTATGTGACCTACCAAGGTTTGATTGTACATGACCAGTAAACACATTTCTAGCACAGATGGAAGGATTGGTTCCTGAGACCCAAAGGATATAGGCCATGGATGCAATGATCAAAGGAACACATGTACGCTATTGGGCGACACATTGCACAGATATACAAGAATGGACACAGGTGGTAGAATACATCAAAGTTAGGTTCCAGCCCACGATAGACTTTGAATGAATGAACTGATACAAGGTTACTGAGGATCCTCAGGAGCACGTTTGTTTCTGTGAAAACATTGGACAACCAAGAATATTCCTAGTGCACGATGGGTTCAGAGAATACCCAATAACTCCACACAAAATTTTCCCTAAGCGCACCATACACCATTAACAAACACAAAACCCCCAAATAAGTGGTGTGCGTAGAGGTTGAAACCATCCCAAGGATGGCACAATGGTATAATTGGCAAGGTACAAGCAACGAAACCTAATGAACAATAGTGGTAGGGGAAGATGAACCGAATTTGATTAAAGATGCATCACAGCCTACCAAGGTGGAATACATGGTGATAACACATGCTATGCAGGATGAGAGTGTGCAATAAACAAACATTGCACATAATTATAATAGGACTTAGGTATATTAGACATAACCTACATAATAAGTAGGTGGATTAGATAGTTCGACACAATCAAGCGGGATGAGATGGGTAATACCCGAAAATGGATTTAAAAGATTCGGAGGAGATGAAGGTATAAATTCCAGAGTACAAACCAGAGGACAGAACAACAAGACATGCCAACTAGCTACTAGGATGCAGGTGGATACAATGGC
Source organism: Picea engelmannii (assembly GCA_009831015.1). Classification (NCBI taxonomy): domain Eukaryota; kingdom Viridiplantae; phylum Streptophyta; class Pinopsida; order Pinales; family Pinaceae; genus Picea; species Picea engelmannii. The sequence continues at coordinate 17,513 of ML842440.1, read as the reverse complement.
AGAGAGGTAGGTAGTTAGCCCTAAGATAGGTGACAACAACCTGGGAAGTGGAATTAGTTATGGAATAATTCCCCATGGCACACAACAATTATGGAAATAAATACCACTATGGATGACAGGTACATACCTCGAGGGATAGCTCGATAACTAGGTATCATGGGGGAGAAGTCTCCCACAGAGTATTTAATGTTCAAATACCACACTTCACTTCATTATTTTTTCAAAGAAAGTTGACTATATAGCTGCAAATCCAAGGGCATAATGATAAAGTCACTAAGGAATTTGTATCCCATACTCAGTACAAGTAGTGATTCCAAGGCACACTTGCCAAAGTCACTCCAGAATAGAGATTTCGAGTGGAAGATAACAATAAAATAATCCAAAGACATGAAACATTCACTAAGGATAATGACCTCCCCAAGTAAAACCAAAGAACGAATGAAAGTCAATGCGATGAAGGAAAGGTCCATTCCCCCACCTGAACTACCACATAATGTAAGTATCAGAAGCCCCTTATTAGCAATGATTATGAATATGCAATATGCATACTTCTATATACATGATGAAGAGCAGTTCTCAAGACTACAGTTCAATGTCTACGTAGAGGTGATTACACAGCCAGATGGATGACTACGAACAACCACTAAGGAATGGGAAAATCCTATGAAGCAATCATGAATAATGTCTCTACTAGGTTTCCCACATTTCGGGTGTATCCATTCCATCAACCAGTGCGTACAATTCTTACTAACCTGCTTGTATGAAGGGGTTCTATGGCTCGATAAGCCATATCTGGTCAATGTCGATACAATAAGCCTAGTCTCGAGCCTCCCCACAGAAGGAGACAATCCAACTAAAGAAATAATGGGTAAGGATGCAATGCACAAGTAAGTGTACACTAAGTATGGCACACACAGGGGATCGAGAGGAGTGGTGATCGCAAAGATAAATGGCCACAGGTTTTGATTCGTGATGCAACTCCTTGCCTATAAAATGTTGCACAAGTGTTGCAAGGATGCATGCCCATTGGGGGTATTCGTCGCCACATAACGTTGCGTCGATGGATTTAGGATAGCATGGGAAAGGTACCGATTAAATGAGTTAGTACAGGACTACCTGAAAGTGTAGTATTTTGGCAGGGAGTTTCACTACAACTGGGTGTTACATCTTCTAGCCATGGTGATATGAAAACCACCACCAAGTTGCAATTATAACACGCATGCCTCCACATGGTTTTAAGAACTAAAATTATTGGAATTTCATCACACCAAGGATAGGAGCATCTAGGTTGAGAATAATATTTCCTTTGAGATGTGGTTTACCAAACTTGAACAAGTGATTACGCCGGCACTACTTATACCACACAACATCATGGATAGGTATGGGGACTACCTCTTGCTTGAATGCAATTTCCATAATGTTTTCATTTTTCCACATACAGATCTGAAGGTACAAATTGAAATGATCAAATTTTTCATCACCGAGGAAGACATTTAGTAGGTTGTCACCAAGTGGCTATAATAATTGCAACCCACACCAAATGATGAATTAGAGCAATTAGAGACTAGGAAGAAGAAAAGGTAGGAGAAGAAAAATGCAACACAAGCCCAACAGAAGGGTAAAGAACAAGTGGGCAAGGAGAAACTAGATGAGACACCCCAAGTAAAGGGAAAAGGGCCCATGGGACAACAGATGCACACAAATGCCACCAAAGAAGAAGAAAAAGGGAAAGGTCCCAAGCAAAAGTAGACACAAGCATCACTAGAGCAGACTCCGCTTATGAAGAAACCATGAGCATTGCTCAAGCTTATTCCAAGAGAAAATTATATCAAGCACGAGTGCACACCAACCATGCCATCAAAGACTAACAATGAACCCATTATAGAGAAGATCCTCTCACACCTAGTGGTGCCTGATCAAAGCAAGGACAAGGTGTTAGATACTAATGCTCTAGTATAGGAGCTAGGGAAGACTTCTACACCCATCCCAAGCCTTTTCAAGAAGCTCAAGTCCAATTTGATAATACAATAGACAATGAATAGAGATTCCTCACAAAAATTTAGGAACTTTGTCGACAGTTGGAGCTTTCTCCAACAACCAATTTCACCCCCTATGAACAAAGGATGACAGAGAGCATGACTCACATCACTTCACCATGCAGTAGTACCAAGAGAATAGTGTTTTTTTTTAGTGCATTGGATGTCACTACCATCGAGCCATCCAACTCCACATAACCTCAACCATTACCATATGTCCATCTAGAGTTGGCATAGGTTCCCTCACAGGATCTGCAAACTTATATGGATGAAATTATGAACGAATTAGGGGAAATGTACCGGGTACTCAGCTAGTCATATGCGCAATTCCAACACCAACATGCCCAATAACTTTCCATGCAAAGAGAAACCCAAGACAGGCATAACCAGGAAATAGTTAATCGTAAGGAGATTGAAGCAACCCATCAAGAGATCAAATCACTCCACACAACGAAAGTCATTGTGCACACATTACTGATTAATGTAGTTGACAAGGTTTATGTACAAGTCCCTCGTACAACAAAAGACACTTTGGACCTCCCTCCATTGTAAAAACTTAGAAAAGTGAAGGAGAGAGTCTAGTACTTGGAGACATAGAACCTTAAGCTTCGATAAAATCTCATGCGCACACCCCAATTAGAAAAAGAAGGGTTGCAAAGGAAAATAACACTGGAAAAAGAGGAACTGAAAAAGAGCTAAGATCGCACAATAGATTTTGCAACGGTGATTGAATATAGCTTCAAACTCTCGACACACTTCTAGAATTCCCCTGAAGTTTGCGCTATTGACTATAATATTCGAGCAACTAAGGCCCAACTCATGCTACAACAGTCGAACACATTGCGCTCTTTACCACCAGTCAAACAACAGGAGGACATGAAAACAATCACCAACAAACTTTGGGAGATTGTGGCAGCTTGCATTGAACAATAACAGATCTCAAGCATCACACTCGACACAATGGATAAATCTTTGTTGCATTACCACAAATTTACAGATGCACAAGCAGCAAGAACCCCAATTGTAAAATTGGTAGAGAAAATCAACCTTACCTTGTCAATGATCACATCAGGTGATGTTAGGGATTTTTGCAAGAAGATGCAAGATCTACAAAGAATTTTTTACTAGGTTGGTGGCCATTTCAAAGAATTCATCTAGGATATCATTACGACAATGTCATCAACCTCTTATATCATGTCGTAAATAACATTGTTAACTCGAGGATGATCCAACTAATAGGGTTGGGGGATTGTTGGCACCTAAGGTTTGACAGAGACTATCCGTGCACCACAAATCAACATTGTGCACACACTCAATAATATGCACTGCGCGACACCAAGTTTCAGTGTCTGTGCCAACCAAATATTTACTAAGTGCACCAACCCATTTTGTACTACACACGAGGACTTAAAGAAATTGTATACATGTTGGATCTGAAAAGATCTTCAGGAATCATTGTAACTGATTTTACAACAACCTGACTGGTCATGATCAAGGTTATGGATGAGATGGCAAGTTTGTTATGATTTCCATGCTTTGTGGAAGATATGGGGGGATGCATGCAGATATGTAAGGGTTGGGATTTTGAGAAAGAGAGAGTTCATTATTATGTGAGAGATAGACAAGCCAATGCTCAAGTTATGTGTAGTTTTTACTTCTTTTTATGTTTGGTTTTATATGAGAGAAAAATTAGATCAAGATCTGAGCACATGGATCATCTCCATTCCAAATATTAATACACTTGGAGTAGGCTACATCCCTATTGTATCTCACTGCTTTGAGTGAATGGAATGAATGAATACAACATGAAGCACATTCATCTCTGTATCTGATGAGTTATGACTTGAATGTATGCTTATGTTCTATTATTCTATGTAGCAGCTTGTTTTAGTCATGAATGAATGACTAATTAACGAAGGTTTCTTGTAGTTGTATTCCTTCACACCTTGCACAAAACTGATGGTCTCTATGATTCTCACGGCATATCGGGTGAGACCTTTGGTCCTTGAAGATTGAATATGTCGATGCCTATGGGGTTTTGTTGGTAAAGCCTATGGAACCCTGGGTCTGTAACCCCCTAGTCAAGCCAATAGAAATTATAACTTTCAATAAAATTCCTACCATATTTGGAGAAAAAAATTGACAAAAAAATGGTTGAGTTCATCCACTTCTTAACTTACTCCATTTTTCACTCATGATTTTTTCTTTTGATCAAAGAGAATGGTTCATCATTATCACATGTTTTTCTTGTATTCTTGCATTAATTAACATTATGCAATGGATATAGGGGTGGCAAGTGAATTGGGAGTTGTTTACAACCCCAAAGACCCACAAGAATTAACTTACACCCGGGGATTGGGAGAGGAATCCAAAAACTAGGTTGAATCCCCAGCCATGTTTCAAGGTCTCATGTTGTTGCATGAAATACAATTTAAAAAGCTTGTGATTTGACAAATGAGAAATCCCTCTATATCAAGATCTTCCAACTTGTCCAGATTCATAAATATAATTCAAAGCACAATGAAACATTTTGATCATATATATTTTTACTATGTCCTTGACATCAAAACTATGAAGCGAAAAAAATGGAAAATAGAGGTTTTCTTTTGAATCGTGGTCAAATGATCCAAAATGGGGGGGAGATTCATTTTCCATTATCTCCCATGACAATTTTCCTAGTCAATTATAGTATGAACACCCTCATCAAGAACACGACACGAGTTACCCGAAACACGAGAAAAAATTACCACAAACCGTTGTCAAACATTTAGTTTCTTAAACAGGATCTGTTATTTTATTAATCTTAATTTTTCTTAAACTCCTAATGTATCCAAACATACAGTTGCTTAAACACAATTCATGATTATTAATATTACATTTTTCTCAAATTCCTGGGATGGAAAATGACCAATAAAACTGAACAAATGGGGAAAGAAAAGGGATCAAGAAAATTGAACAGAGGGGACCCAAAAAAAAATGGAGAAAACTGAACAGAGGAAAATAAAAAGGGTGGAGAAAACCGCTAAAAACTCGAAGTGATTTCTAGTTTGCTTTTAAGCATGTTTTTCCTTTCTTAGTTAGTGTGGTAGACAGTGATAAATATGACAAGAGTTATATAAATTTTAATGACAAATGGAGTTTTTCCCTGAAAAATGTCTTTAATATTTTTTCAAATTTTTAAATCGATTCAAATTTTGAAAATGCCAATATAGAAATTTTAATGGACGGATGGAGTTTTTTCCTGAAAATGTTTTTAATATTTTTTTTAAATTAAAGATGACGTAATATATAAAGTTTAATGGATGAATGGAGTTTTTCGTTAAAATGTTTTTAATATTTTTTCAAATTAAAGACATTGTAATCATAAATTATAAAGAAACAAATTATAATTATGAATATTTTATTAATTGAGTTTAATGATTAAGAATATGTGTTTCCTTCTCGAAAGTCACAAATTCAAATCTAGATTTTAGCAATCAAATGACTGAGGAGATCTCTCGTCCTACAAACAAAATGTTTCATACACCAACACCAATTTAGTGTCTGGCTTGACCAACCTTAAAAATTGATTATTATTATTATTATTATTATTATTATTATTATTATTATTAAAATTGTTTTTGAATTATTATTGTATAACCATGTAACCATACTCATAAATACAACATAAATCATAAAAAATATATCCAAGCCTAACCATAATTTATTATGGTATAACATTCTATTATTACTTTTTACTAATAGATTATTTCATATAAATAATATATAGTATTAATTATATAATGTATATTATAATATCATATATTATTATATTAATTAATTAATATACTATAATAGAATTTAACATTATAATTAATATAAATTTATTTTTATTTTTTTAATATTATAATATAATATTATAAATATTATAATGTAACATTATAAATATTTTAATATTTTTGAGATGTTCCTATGCATCAATGGATTACTAGTAACAATCACATTAATAATATTAATGTGTCCATACACATTGGTTGATAGGGGTATATTAGCACATTTTATAGGGAAAAAATATTATTAAGAGGAAGTAACATTAACTTGTGTGATCTATTTGTTGACATGTTTTACAGGAAGAGTGTGCTTGTCATTGATGGCATGAATAGCAACGACGATGGCAAACAAGATCCAGACTTCAAAAGATATGCAAGGAGTGCACAGATCCACAATTCAACTAAGTATCGAAGTGACTCTTTAAGGAGTCAAAGGAGTAGAAGGCGAGAAAGCTCAGGAGGAAGAGCGAAAATGGTCGTTGGATCACTGATAGAGAGGACCAACAACCGTCCGATCAAATCAAGGTGCGCAAGCCTTAACGCTTTGCGCACGCAGGAGAGAGAACTTACCAAAGTTCCGAAGTCTCGAAGTAATTTGAGACCATTCATCACCAGGAGGAGAATCTGGTTCATTGATCATTAAGAGATACCTGTCAGTGGACCGTGAATTCAAGAGGGAGCAAAGTTTGAGATTTCAAATCCCCGAAGTCTGGAGAGCCGAAGTAAATTTCAGTCGTCAAATCATTCTAAAGTGGAAGAACATGATAAGTTTGAATAAGGGCGAGCTAATCTCAACGGCCAATAATCGGGCGCTCAGATCTATGGTCGACAGGGCATATCGGACCCCCCCCCCGACCTTTCTGCCTTTAACTAAGGGGGGGGTTCCGAGTTGGTGGTATTTCCCATGTGGGACCCTCATACGTGTCACCTTCCTGTCAACTCGGACCCCCCTCACTCATTACCACCTACTGCCTAACCCCCCCTCCGAGTAAACCATCAAACCACTGATACATACCACCTTCACACTCTGATGTCACACTCCACTACCCACCACACGTCACACTCCACTACCGCGCTCTGCCTCCACACTCCACTACACTGCCTACACGTCACACCCATGTCAACAAAGACACGTGGCACATTCAGATAATGAAAAGTGTCAAGCTGAAATCGACATTTCAGGCTCATGCAAATCATGAATCTGAGTGTCACGTGGCATACACTCGGCTCATGCCACGTCATCAAGTGACGTAAGCAAGTTACGTCACTCCGGGATTTTTACTTCGGGAGTTTCACCAAGAGCAGATTCCTAAAGTCCCGAAGTCTCAAACGTTGAAGTACCGAAGTGGACATAAGTCATCCAATCTTAAGATCACTTCGAGTGCATTCTCAATCGTTGATAAAAAATTATACAGTGGAAGGATAGTGTAAGTAGAATAGCCGAAGTGCCAAAGTAAATCGTGGCCATCCATTACAATGCTTGATTAAGTCTTAGCTGACGAATTAAGCAGTGAAAGGATAAGTGTAAACCATCCGATCTGTTCAGACAGATGTCTGTAGATCATCGACTCTGGGAGATTGACATACAGAAGAAATGAGAGTTTGAGAAATAAAAGTCTCGAAGGCTAGACTCGCGAAAGAGATATTGATCGTAGATTCAGTGAGACAGGTGTCTATAGATCTTCCACTCCAGAATATTGTCATATGGGAAAAGTGATATTTGAGATTTGAAACTCCCGAAGACCGGAAGGTCGGAATCAATCGTAGTCATTGATTTGGAAGGAATTTACGTGTCAACGGATCGTGGAGATCCAGGATCGCACGTGGAAGGAGGAAAGGAAGGAAGATAGCAGTCATTGATCGAGTAGCATCACCAAGGGATTGGAGATCAATGGTCATGCTCAATTATGGGGCCAAACCATGCTCGGGTCTTAATTTTTATTGAGTGCGCCGCAATCAAAACCACGGTATCACCAAAGGCATACGTGGAGCTCTGTAGTGAATTGCGGGGCGAAAAGTGGGTTGCCCTCAAACCACCTTTGGCCGCACCCACAATCCTGTGGTCACGTGAGATCATCACCCAAGGTCATATAGAAAGAAGGAGCTAGCACCCGCTAGATTGATATCACGAAGTGCTCGAAAGTTAGGCCTGTGGTCACAACCATGGTCACATCAGCGAAGGTTAAGGGAGGAGTTAGCACATCACTAGGCTCCACTTCAGATATCAGGATTTGGGAGAATCAAGATGTCGCATACCAATATTCTCAAAGTCTTGAGTCATGAAGCACTAGTTGGTTAGGCGTATGGTCACCATCGGTGGTCACATGAAGGAAGGGGCTTAGAAGCCAAAGAAGCCAAAAACAACTGACTGTAACTGCCAGAGAAGATGAAGAATTGTGACTACCAGAGAAGCCAAAGAATCTCATGATAACGACCGCTAGTGATGAAAAGGTTCAGGATAACTGTCAGAGAAGCCAAAGAATATTTGGATAACGACCATTGATTATGAACAGATACAACATAACTGCCAAGGAAGACGAAGAGTTCGAATGATGATCAGGCAGAGGACTTGACGTGAGAAAGACATGCAGAACAGAGAAGATATTGTTCTTTTTTGAGATTTATGCATGTGGGTAGGAGGAGATGCAGTGTAGTACCTGAAGTGGAGATCATTGGTGTAGTGAAGAGCATGTAGATGCAGCACAGAGCATAAAAGGCAAAAGAGAAGCAAACAACAGGCGGTGTTGTGCACAAGAGGAAAAAGAGTTGAGCATAGAAGTAGAAAGATGTAGAAGCAGAACATAGCATAGAAGTTGAAGAAGGCAGAGGAGACATGGAGTTGTAACAAACCATATAAGAGACAGAACAAGTAAGTAAAATTTTGTAAGATTCAATCAGGGTGGTAGGGTGGTTCTAGGGAGGATTGCAGTCCTCTAAATTCTAGTTGGTGCTAGAAGATAATCTAGGAGTTGGTGCTTTCTGTCTAGTGGGTGCTAGAGAAACTTGGGAGTTGGTGCTTCCATCTAGTTGGTGCTAGAGAAATATGAGAGTTGTTTCTCTCTGCAAGTTGTAGCCTGTTATGAGAGGTTGTAGCCTCATATTTGAGTTGGAGCTCAAAGACTGTGATGTACATGAAAGTTGGAGCTTGATTGACATCCTAAGAAGAAGAGGTTTTCACCCTTTATGGGTTTCCTCGGGAAAATCAATGTCTTTGTGTATTCTGTGTGATTGATAATTGTATATCTATGAATGTTAAGTTATTAGCAACACATTAAATAATAATCTAGAAAGAATATAGAAAGAATCA
>ML842439.1:2107-33127 GCA_009831015.1 Picea engelmannii | reverse complement strand
AGCCAAGTCCATCTAAAAAATTCCATTTGAGAAACATTTTGTCAGAAAGACCCTTACTAAGGACAATATCCACACAAACTTGAGCATATGTGCATATTCCAACTATAACTCTCTCAAAATCTATTTTATGCAACTCCCCAACGTATTCCTAATATCCTCCATATTACAACAAAATCTAGCACCCACAAAGTGTGCAGTCCCAAGCACAAAGGTGATATATTTATGTAACTCGGGAAGGTTTCCCATTTCCACCTTAGTAACTCTTCCCCATGCTTTAGGTTATCTCTTCTCCAACACAGGGGGGCTTCTCCAAAACAAAGGTTGTAGTATATGGAAGGAAATGGAAATGGGAAAGTACATATGGGAAAGAAAAGAAAGGAAGAAGAGGATGAACAAGGAATGGGATGATATGGGGCCATTGTCTATCAATCAATTGGGCTAATGAAGTCATGAAATATTATATGAAATGATAGAACTAGTTTGTTAAAATCAATTAATTTAGTTAGGCTATATGGTAGAAATGACTAGTTTACCACATTCAAACATCTAATGGATGGAAGAACTAGTTGATACTTCATCATTTAGGTGTATACTTAAGGTAATAAGAAATAGCTTAATACAATTTACCCTTAAGTGTTTATTGGAAATGTGTTATAGAAACATTCTTCAAGGGTTAGAGGTGCCACTCATCAATCCTAACATGAAGGTGTTGTTTTCTTTTTGGCTAAAATGTAATTCCAATCTACAACTTAATTTGATATAAGATGGATTAAAAGTACATAAATAAAACAAGAGGGATTCTAACCTCCTCACATTTCTTTACTCCTAGATGAATGATTTCATTACTAAGTCTTCACATAAGTATGATAGAAATATGCCTCTAGAACGTATTAACAACAATTAAAGAGCATAAACATAACCAATCAAAATATAAGCAATACCTCACTTCTTCATTAGTTCTCAAGCTCAGTATACAAGGGAGATCAATACATCATATCCAAGCATATTCTCCTATCACTTCTCAATCTCTCCATACTCTCAATCACCAAAATCCCAAATCCCTTTATGAATGGAGATAAAGATCTTTTTATAGGGGGAGCTTAATCTCTCTTACAACTTCATGACAAGTCAAAGAAATAATTGTCAATTGTGAACATATGGACTATATCCTCTCCAAGAGAGTTCACCCCATCTAAAAAGGTGAAGGAATAAGTAAGATAGCCCCAAGAGAGAAGTGTGTTACTAAATATAGGCATTGACCATGTTAAGATGCTAAAAGGCATTTAGTGTTCCCTTCAAGATGCATGCATGCATAATACAATCAAAGATTCCTTGACATAGGAGAATGTGCTCAAGGTCCACCTAGAAAAACTCTCCAAATGCACCCTCCAAGATGTGAAAGATAGTAAAATAATATAATATTCCCGCTAGGAGGGTGTTGTTCAACTACCTCCTCAAAATAGCAAATGTGACCCACAAAGTGCATGAATATATGCACAATAATAATCCTCCTCGGTGAACTAGGTCGCTTCATTACTAAAATACATAGACAAGTGTACAAGGGTGCCAAATAGATAGAGCACTCCACATGCATGACAACTCAAAGGTCTTGGGACCCTCAACATCCTCCCAAAATAGAGAGATTCTTCATGGGCTCTTTCTCCAATGTGTAACTATCTCAAATATATGCAATAAATTCTCCAACAAACTCCTCAAGGTGGACAAATTAGGGTTTTAACCATGTAAACCCTCATCAATGATCTGGATTATTTTTGGAACGAAATGAAAGCAGAGATATTACAATGAAATACACATAAAAATTGCCAGAAACAGAGAAATACAACAATACATGATTTCTATTAATGAAAGAAATGTACAGAGACTGTAAAAATACAAAGTGCAAGACTTGCTAGAATGGTGGCAACTTTATCTCTGAGAAGAGATGTGACAGCTACGCTCATTCGCAAGAATATGATTACGATGAGGCTTTGAAGGCCTTTTTATGATAAACATGAATTCCAAAACCCTAGACATCCAAAAACCTAACCCTAGGAGATGACGCGCCAAAAGTCATCTGGGCCCCGTTGGGGTAAGTTAGAACTTCCCGAGGTCGTAAATTTTGCATACGATCTCTGTTTTAGGCACGTGATAGCCCATTGGAAAGATCTTTTCGAGAACTATGCATTATGCCATCAAAATCTGACTTCGTCTATAGTTTGACTATGGCAATCCAAGAAAACATTATTTAGAGCCCCAAAACAGCTCTGGAGTACATAAAGATGTACTTCCAAAATAAGCCAGTTGGAATAGGTGGGCAGCCACTAATATCCACATGGATGTTGTGTAGGGATTTAGGATAGCCCCGTAAGTGCAGAACCCACAATTACAAAGAAATGTCCCCATTACAAAGAAACGTGTTGAACTGAAAATTATCAATATGAGCCAGTTGGAATTTGGAACAAGTGGGTGGCCACCAATATCCACCTAGATCAATCCTCCCCCCTTAGGAAGAAATGGTCTCCATTGCATTTACTGCCCGGGGAAGAGGGGAAATCATTTTCTGAATCTGAATCTTAGTGATTTATGTGCCTTGTTGGAGAAGTTGAGTTGCTTGGTCTGTGGAAGTTGGCTGTCACGAACCTGTTGTTGGCGGGGTTGAATTTGTTCCACCAACCTTTTGTCTCTCGAATTGATGGGGCATTGTGTAGGAACCATTGTAGGTGAAAAAACAATATCTTCTTTCTCTTTTGCAATCTGCTTCTACTAGATAGAATATGTTGAGGCTGTAGTGGTTATAGTGGCCTTATGTGTATCCTCTGAACGAACTATGAGGAGGATGAATTTTTCAGTATGAGAGATTACCTTGTGGCATTGTTTTGGTGGAACAATAGTCGAAACTACCTTTGTTATCTTGTAGAGATGACCCCTCGGAGTAATAATGACACTACGGGGTCAAGACTCATAAACAAAACGACGTTTCCACATATATGGTTGGCCCAAAACAACATCACATACATCAAGAGGGGAAACATCACACACTACCTCATCCTTGAAGGGTTAGATGCCATAGGACATGAGACACTATTGGCTGACACGAAGATCTCATCCCTAGTGAAGTCACCTGATGTTGTATGGTTGCGGGTGTGGTGTGTCGACAACCCCAAATTTTTTACGACCTCGGCTGATATGAGGTTCTTTTGGATATAGCTATCAACAATGAAATGCAACGGGGTCCCCTTCACCTGCATCTTTGAATGGAAGAGGTGCTCCCCCTCTTTGGGATCTACTAGTTCTTCCGATTGAATTTTTGCAGTCACGACAGTAGTAGTAGGGTCTACGTCGATGATCTGTTTTTTTTCAATATTTTTTGGATCAGGTTTCGAATCAGGTTTCGTCTCCTTGTCTTTGACCTTGGCCATCAATGATTGTTTCGAGCAACATTCATCGTTGTTGTGCTAGGGGATTTTGTGGAAGTCGCACCACTTCCTAGTGTCATTCTTCGTCTTTCCTTTACCCTTATTTTCCTGTGTCTTGGACTGGTTTTCGGAAGTTTGTTGGTTAGGGTCGCCTTTACCATGCTTTAGTTGTTGCAGATTTGTAGACCTAAACTCCCATTTGTTCTGGTGCCTAAATTTTCGCTCGATTTTGATAGCATATCAATAGGCATCTCCCAATGATGAGATGTTTAGGAAATTCATTTCGGTTTAGATGTACATATGTAGATCCCCACGGTATTTCAGAACCAAATGTTGCTCGGAGTCTTTGATACCTAGCTTGGTGTGTAAGGTATGGAAAGTATTTGTGAACTCTGGCACTGTTTGGCTCTTCTCTTATCGCAATGTGGTCCATCTCGTGTACTAGTCTTCATAGTTATCAACAGGGTAGTATTGTTCCTTGACCACACCCAAAAAAAAATCCCAAGTGGGATCGACCCCATATATTCTAGATTCCTCTATGGAACTTTTCTCCTAGTAAGTTTCCCACCAATGTTTGACATGGGGAAGAGCCTTGAGGAGTGAAAATGTGATATTTTCCTTGTCGAAAAAATTGTGAACAAAGAAATAACCTTTTAGCAGATTCAACCATTTTTCTAAGGCATTTGAATTTATCTGACCTTCAAATACGGGAATATCAAAATTAACTTGTACCTTGAAGGGAGATGTTCCTCCAAAGTGGTTGCTTGATGAATATGTGCATGTTGTTATCAGCAGGCGTTGAAGGAAGTGGGAAAAATTCTCCATCATTTTGTCTCTTTGTCACGCAAGATCTTGCTCAAGCAACAGGTTAATATAATCTTTTTCTCCACATTTTTTCTTTTCTGCCACCATAGAGGGTTTCATGGGCGTGCGAGAGTGATTTTCCTCAAGAGAGACAAGCTCAAGACCCAACTTGCTATACTCGGACCTCGTCGGGGACATGCACTGAAAAATGATCAAGAGCAGCATGCTTTGATACCACTCATCTATATTATTTTCGAAATGAAACAAAAGAAGAGATATTACAATGAAATACACATAAAAAATGCCATAAATAGAGAAATACAACAATACATGATTTCTATTAATGAAAGAAATGTACAGAGACTGTAAAAATACAAAGTGCAAGATTCACTAGAATGTTGGCATCTTTATCTCTGAGAAGAGATGTGATGGTTACACTCATTCGCAAGAAGATGATTACAATGAGGCTCTGAATGCCTTTTTATGATAAACATGAATGCCAAAACCCTAGAAATCCAAAAACCTAACCCTGGGAGATGACGTGCCAAAAGTCATGTGGGCCTTGTTGTGGTAATTTAGTACATTAACTTCCCAAGGTTGTAACATTTGCATACGATCTTCGTTTTAGGCGTGTGATAGCCCGTTGGAAAGGTATTTTTGAGAACTATGGCATGCCAAGAAAACACTATTTAGAGACCCAAAATGGCCCTGGAATTACATAAAGAAGTAATGACATGAAAACTTCCAAAATAAGCCGGTTGGAATAGGTGGGTGGCCACCAATATCCACCTGGATGTTGTGTAGGGCTTCAGGACAATGCCGTAAGTGAAAAACCCACAATTAAAAAGAAATGTCCCCATTACAGAGAAACGTGTTGAACTAAAAAATGTCAAGATGAGTCAATTGGAATTTGGAACAGGTGGGTGGCCACCAATATCCACCTGGATCAATCAACTATTAAAATAATGGCCTCCAAGTGTTATCCCTCCATAAATTTGCAACCACCACCTGAAAATAGCATGTATGGACCCAATATAACTTCCATCATGTGAAATACCTAGGGTTTTGACCACGTGTCAAAGATGGCAATTAGGGCAAGGGAGCCCTTGTAACTAACTTCGTATAACATTCTCCAATGCATAACATCCCTCTAGCAATGTGTGAGGAAGTAGTCAACAATAATAAAATATTCATCCTCAACTAACTCCTCATATGTTTGTCCTAGAGAAGTGTTCCCAACTCCAATAAATGATAAAATAATGCTCTAACATTACATAGATCCATGTGCAGCTCAACAAAATCCAAGACCAAGGGGATGGCCCCTCCACTCAAGAAAAATAATAAAAAAAATAGTGATCTACCTCAACATATTTTCCAATGAATAGGTGAGCTCCATTGAAGTGTTGTACCATGTAACAAAAGTTGTTCTTCCTATCAAAACCCCACCATGGTACTAAGATAATAACAAAACATAATGCTCAACCTAGACCTAAAGCTAGGGCACACCACCCCCAAGGGACCAATACATCATTAAGCCTTAGAAAAGGTTAGATCACCATGAAAACATATGTAGTACATCCCCCCTTATACCCCTACCCACACCCAACTCAAAAGTAGGAAATAACATCAAAAATGGTACCTACAATATCAAATACACATCCCCCACTAGGCAATGTCTAATATTACAATGTTATATTACCTAGGACAATCCCACCAAGGAAACATGTGTCACCACACCACATCCAACACCATGGGAAATGAAACATAGGAAAGGTACTAACTCCATCAAACATCAAGTGTGTTCCCACCACACACTTAACAAAAAGAGACGATATAGAACACACCCCCAGTGACATCAATAATATAACATCACCATGTAATATCACCAGGATGCACCAAGAATAATATGACACATGAATTAGTGAGCATCCATATGTCAAGTGAGTGATTCATCAAGCAAAGGCATGAAAGTAGTACCAAAGCATAAGATGACCATCAACCATTACCATCCATGATTTGTAAACTATCGTGGATATTCCACTAGAATAGTCCATCACAACAGATCTTGCAATGAATCTAAAATCTTTTATTATTCAATTTCTTTTCTTAGATCCCATATTTATTATTATTATCGTAATGCTCAAATTTATGGAAAAAAACAAAATCCAAAAATGAAAGAACGAGAAAATGAACACATCAATCACGCAAATGAACACAAGATGTGACCTAGGAAACCCAATTTGGGAGAAAACTCAACTAGAAGGTGAGGCCTATGCTCTACTCTCTTTTCTTCAATTATGAAAATGAAAATACAAAGAAAGGGCACTCAATATGAAGTTGCCTTTGACACTATGGCCTAAAAGGATGCTACAGAATCTTGTTCCTTCCCTATTGTGCTCTCAAATCCCACTTCTATACACTCTACTAAACTATGGAACAAGTACAACAGTAAAAAAATGCAACCCCTCTCTTCCTAGCATCCCAATATTTAACATAGCTTGATAGTTGTCCAGGGTTAGGTTTTTTGCATGCCTCAACCCTCAATCAATGTTAAGGTTTTGAACCTTCTATAATATTCTTGAAAATCTACATGTGTTAACCCCACATGTGTGAGTAATGGGGTCTGAGATGGCATTCACTCAGTACCATGGTGGTCAACAAGGTAGGTCAACTTGTGAAAGGCATAACTTCTGCATATGAACTCTAATTGAGGTGATTTTCACACCATTGGAAATATATCGATGTGTAGAACAACATTAAGGGGCCAAGAGTTATGCTTGAAAGGTTTTAACCCCCCAAAATGTTGTTTGATGGCTCAAAATGGCTCTAGAAGATTTCAGACCCCAAATCTCCAAACTGGGACCTGCAACTAAAATGGGCCCTGCAAGGCAATTCCTCTAATTTTTCCACCGAGAAAAGTACCAAGATATATGAAAAATTATATAATGATCCATTCCATATCAATCCACTATAGATAAGTGAATCTCCTCCACTACAAATCTCCATCAAATAATCCAATGCCAAGAAGAAAAGAGGCTCAACCATGGAGGTGTGTACCCACAAATCCAACCAAATTGTAACATACACAAAACAACAATTTCTGAAATTTCGCTCACATACACAAATAATAATTACAACAAGCATCGTGCTAAAATTCTCTTGCAAATAAAACCATACATAAAAATGTGAATGAATATATTGAGCACACGAAAAACACAAAATTCAAATAAAAATGTATACACATCAAAATTAGCATACTATGCATAACATAAAATTATCTTTAAATAGTAGAACCAACTAGTTGCATACGAAGGACATTCCTCCTAGACATAGGCTTGCTATTCATTTTATCTCAACATTAAACCACCCCCGAGATGAGGCTATGATTCCACAAGGAGTCCCAACTCTCTTGTCCATTGTCCACACACTCAACAGTCCAATTCCTAGGTTTCTAATCCAACAACAATTCCAATCTGCCAACTCTCTTCCCCTCAACCTACACAACCCAAAGAATGGGATCATTTTTCTCTACCACGTAATCCCTTAGGACTTCCCTCTTCCCTCTAGGGCTCTAGTGCACTTGGTTGGCTAGAAATATCACAACTGGAGACTCCAAGAACTCTCAATTGCTCCAGTAGTTCTAGCAATAGCCTTCTTAAGGATCTTGAGCCATTTCCTCAACAGAAAAATGCACCATATGCACACAACCTCACTCTTAGCTTTATCTCACAGATCCACCAAGTTATTACAGGCACCCAATCTCATTTCCAACATCAAACTCAATCCAATAAGTTGTCTTTCCATGGATGGCATGGTTGGTGCTCTTTCCCAGCACCCAACTCCCTTCTTGCTACCCAAATTAAGCCTCTATAAAAATTGTCTACCATACCCATTCAAATTTCATTCTTTTCCCTTTCTTGCTTGACTCTCACTCTTCCCAAAAAGGATTATCCTTGACTCTCACACTTCCCCCATGCTTTCTTGTATTCATATCATGCTCTAAATACCTCTATGAGGTGATCTCACACACCAACCCTCTTACATGAATTCAATGTTTGAGTGTCTAATAAGTCAAAGGGAAGATTATATGGTAATGACATATTAACTTAGGCAAATGACATGGGTTTCCCTTGGATCCCTCTTTAGCCCCCTGTCATTATCATCCCTCTCGTATCACAACCAACGATTATTGTTTTTATTAATTATTTCAATGTACATAATACATATAAGTTTGGTCCTCAACCATATTAATCAATATGGGCTCTTTATCCCAAACATATCGGCTCACCAGCCTAAATCACATATATACAATTACATTATAAATTGTGGGGATAAAAATTGGAGATGCTACACAAATGCTCATGGTTACCAATTACAAACTCCATTGATGTGATACAAAACATAATGTACAACTTGATACAATATGAAGTGTAACACTCCATAACTTAGATATGCCAAAAATGTAAGGGAACACTAGAAAGACAAATCCAAATTAACATCGAAGTAACAAAAAAATTAATAGTGTTATAAATATTGTGAATTTGATGCTTGTTTATGGATAAGCATAGATATAGTATATGTCGATATATGCATATGGATGTGTGTATCCAATGTAGTGTATAGGTAAAAGCTTATTCAGTGTATAAGTAAAGGCTTTAATGCATTTATCTTTGTGTGTTGTCCATTGAATTACTAAAAGTATGTTATGTAGCTTCATTTCATATACACCATCATACCATGTAAAATTTAACTATACAACTTTTTAACATTAATATGATGCAGGGTTACATATCATGTGACAATATTTATTGTATGTTTAATATTATATTCATGTAAGTTCAATTATATATAGAGAAAGATATATATTTTTTTATAAACTTTAATAATTAAATCAATATTTAGAGAGGGTTTATTGTCCCACAAATAAGAAATATTATACACCAATTTAATATTTGACTTAGTTGTGGCCTTAAAAATATATTATTATTATTAAATATAATTATTATATAATTAAAATTTCCTTATTAAAATGAAAAATCATAAACATTTTTAATATAACTGAAAGTATAAAAAAACACAAACAATTTCTACCCAAATCGTACAAACTTATCTTTCCACTTTTGGTTTGGGTTGTGGGATTTGCTTAGCATAGATTTTTTTAAGGTGTTTAATCACAGTTTCTTAATTTATTAGAGCTTTCAACTCTTCATAATGGATCGTCTCTCGTGTGTAAGTGTATAAAGTGTTTATGGATTTATGATGCCTTACAAAGTGTATAGAGATTGTTTATACAGGTTCAAATCTAGAGGGGGGTAGGGTATGTATACCTTTGTAGACTTTACCACTCAAATCGCTGGGCGGAGGGGGGTCCCTTCTCCCACAAACAAGAGGGTCTCATACACCAATTTGGTGTGCTAGCTTAGCCGTGACCTTAAAAATAAATTATTATTATTATTATTATTGAAATGTGTGTAATTGTATTAATTTATGATTTAAAAATTAATTGAAGATTAATTAAGTTTAAATTTTTAATAAATATGCGGTGAAACCATCTTATTTTCATTTTTCTATTAAAATGTTAAGATTTATAATAATTAAAATGAATTAATACATACTATTCAACAACTATATTAACCAAAATTAATTTAATATAAGTTTTGAATAAATATGTTATGACTTATAATAATTAAGATTTATAATAATTAAAATGAATTAATACATACTATTCAACAACTATATTAACCAAGATTAATTTAATATAAGTCTTTAATAAATATGTTATGAAACAATGTTATTGTTGTTATAAATATGTGGTGAAATAATGTTATTGTTGTTGACCAAACATTTCAATATAACAAATCGAAGTTTGTACCAACATTTAGTATAATATTAAATGGAATTACACATGTAAAGGAATAAGTGAATATGCACTTGGATAGTGGCAAAGCTTTATCTCCATACTAAATGATGATGGCATTCATGCAAACAAAGTTTCATACCCTTTCTTACGTAAAATATGGTGGTGGGTGGTGCGAGTGACCTACAAAGTTTCTACATGCATTACAATTCGAGTTCATGTAAGTACTATACTAGTTATCTATAAATTGTTATGGATATTCAACTCTAACAATTCGTTCGTTACAATAGATCTTAGTATTTTGAATATTTTATTATATAATGTTTTACTTTAGATTGTAGATTTAATATTATTAGTTTAACACAAATTATTAAAATAAGGTAAGAATAAAATGAAAGTAGAAATAATACACTAAAAAGGTTTTAAGAAGGAGAAAAGCCCTGGTCCTGATGACTGGTCGGTCGAACTTTTCCTTCACTTTTTCGATCTTATGGGACAGGACCTTCTGGAAGTTGTCGAAGATGCGAGAAACAGAGGGAAAGTAAATTCCCAGCTAAACAACACTTTCTTAGTACTGATTCCAAAATCAAATCTCCCCAGACAGTTTATTGATTTCCGTCCTATTTCTCTCTGTAATCTCTGTTACAAATTAATCACAAAACTCATTGCCAGAAGAATTCAGCCCTTTCTCTCAAGGACTCTTTCAGAAGAACAGCTTGGCTTCCTAAAAGGAAGACAGATTCTTGATGCAGTTGGAGTTGCTCAAGAATGCATTCACACCATAAAGACAAAGAAGCAAAAGGCCATTCTTCTTGAGATGGACCTCAAAAAGGCTTTCGATTGCGTCAACTGGAACTTTCTGCACCTCATCCTCATACAGAGCAGATTAGGCATCATTACAACGAACTGGATTATGGGTTGTATCTCCTCGACCACCATGTCTGTCCTGATCAATGGGGAAGCAACTAAGACTTTTCACTGCGGGAGAGGGCTCCGTCAGGGATGCCCACTCTCACCACTACTCTTCATTTTCATCTTGGAAGGACTGAGTATTCTTCTCAAGAACAAACAAGCAGAAGGGCATTTGAAAGGGATAAAAATCGTGGGTCTAACTTATATTCTGCATATCCTTTTCATTGACGATGTGTTGATCATGTCGAATGCAAATATGGCTGAATGGACCACCATTCACTCTTTACTAATTTCCTTTTGTGATGTTTCAGGTTTAGAAATCAATCTCCACAAATCGGTATTCCTCGTTTCAAATGTCCATGAACCTCTGCTTTCTGATTTAAAAGAGTTGTTTGGTATTTCATCTTTGGAGCTATCAAAGGGTTTTTCATATTTAGGCCACTTCTTAAAATCTGACTGCTACACAAAACATGACTGGAACTGGCTAATTAAAAAATTTGAAGGCAGAATTCTAAACTGGCATAACAGATTCCTCTCTATGGGAGGAAGATATGTACTGATAAAGGCTGTTCTGGAAAGCACCCTGGTCTATTGGATGTCTTTAGCCCATATTCCAGCCTCTATTTTGACCACTCTTCATCAACTCATATTCTCCTTCCTTTGGACAGGAAGCAAAAAGAACAAAGGCTTTCATCTCAGCAAATGGGAGGTTTTATCAAAACCCAAGATGATGGGAGGTTGGGGCCTCAAAAATCTGCCTCTTTTTTACAAGGCGCTCACGGCAAACACTATGTGGAGAATTTTAACGAAACTGGGCCTATGGAATAGAGTTATCACTACAAAATATCTCCGTCATATCTCGGTTCACCTATGGATCAAATTCGCCTCTGATAGCCCTTCAAAAGGCTCTCGAACCTGGAAAAATCTCTTATCAACCATTCTGATTCTATTACAGTGGATCTCATGGAATCCGAGTAATGGTTACTTAATAGAAGTGGGCAGAGACAGCTTCTTGGGCTTGGGGAGAAAAGTCCTACTCTCTCCTTCTCTCCTAGCGCACTTACAAGCCAAAGGTCTCATTTTCTTGAATCAATTCTGCCATCAAAACTCAGAGGGATCGTTGGGTAACTCTTGGCACAGTGGATCAGATCTTCTACTTGATCCTAAGCATTTATCTGAATGGAACGACTACATCAAGATTATTATAGAATCGGGCCTGAGACTACAAGAGAAATCGGACTCCATTATATGGACAGGAGGAGATGGCTCGGGCCAGCTCAATGCAAAAAATGTCTATCTAGCATTGGCAACAACTCGTTGGAAACCACTAAAAGCCAAATGGAGACACAGAATTTGGAAGGAGAACTGCCCTATGAAACTCAAACTTTTTGCATGGCTCCTGATCGAAAACAAATTGTTAATGTGGGAAAAGCTGCAAGCTCGCGGCTGGGAGGGCCCGAACCGTTGTATTCTCTGCAAATCTGCCAGTGAATCCGCGCTCCATGTCTTCCTTCACTGTTCCTTCATTCAAGCGATCTGGTCAAACCTAGCATCTGCCCTGAAGATCAACTCTCCTTGGACAGGTTCCAGCATTCAAGATTGTTTTCGTATCTGGTTTAAGGATAAGAGCACACATAAATTGCTTCCCGTCCACCTCTGCTGGCAGGTTTGGAAGGCTAGGAATGAAGCAATTTTTCAAGACAGGTCTCCATCCTTTTTTAGAATAACAAACCACTTTCTTGCCGAAGCCTCTAGCGCTAGTTTGATTGTAAAGGCGCTGCCCTCCATTCGACACTCTTTTGTTATTCCCACTGACAGGACAGTGGCCTGGTTCGATGGAGCCTCGCAACAAGGAGGGGATCTTTGTGGAGCTGGGGGGGAAATTGTTCTAAACCCTCACACCAGCATTCGATGGACCTTGAACTGCGGACAAGGAACAAACACGAAGGCTGAACTTTTAGGTGCTTGGGCATCTCTTGTCCTGGCAAGACGTTACACCGAAGAGTTATTACTGCTTGGAGACTCAAAACTTGCTATTGACTGGTTAAAATGGCCTTGCTGATTTCTAGGTAGCAGTCCTTGGATGCTGGAAAGAGAGAACCAAGGAAGCAGCCCTGTTGTTTAAAAATCTCTCTTTACAACACATTTTCCAAGAAGAAAACAGCGAGGCGGATTCCCTCTCAAAAATTTCTTTGAATCTTCCATCGGGCCAAATCTGCTATACAATTTGGGAAAATGGCATTCAAGGACCAGCAAACAGAATAAAGCTTTGATTAGTATTTTACAGTCTAAATCTGAAAATCTTTGACCGGGAGAGGATCATCATGGAGAATTTTGAGTGGAAAGTCTTGACAGTCCGAAATGAACCAAGTTTTTCTGCATTCTGCCTAGGTTGAGCAGTCTGTCGTGTGAACGGTCTTTGTAAATTTTTTATATCCTTTTGAATATAAAAGAGTATTTTTCTTGTGGAAAAAAAGTAGAAATAATACACTAATCATACAAAAAATACAAGATGTATTTTAAGGAAACTCAATACAAAAAAATCTCATCTAAAAGGTGAGGTTTGGGTCTTTCTCTTTTCTTCTCAGTAATGAAAAGTAAGTACAAAGAAAGTGCGTTCACTATGGAGTTGTCATGGACATTATAGCATGTATGGCTTCTACATAATCTTCTACTTCCTCTGTTATGCTTCAATATCTCACTTCTATATGCTTTGCTCTATTATGGAACAAAAGGCAATACAATAAGAATAGAACCACTTTCTATCCTAGTGGTCCAGTATTTAACATGACTTGATAGTCATCTAGGGTTAGGGTTAGGTTTTTTGCATGCCTCAACTCTAACTAGGGTTTGGGTTTTAGACCTTCTAGACTCTTATTGAAAGTCCACATGTGACTAGCTCCACATGTGTGAGTAATGGGAGCTAACGTGGCATCCACTCAATATCATGGTGGTCAACATGATAGGTCAACTTGTCGAAAGGCATAACTTCCTCATATGAACTCTAATTGATATGATCTTCATGCCATTGGAAATCTCTTGATGTGTAGAACAACATTGAGAGCCAAGAACTTTGTTCACAAATTTTTGACCCCATAAATGGTCATTTAAGGCCTCAAACAAGCTTCAAAAGTTGTTGGAACTCAAATCACCAAAGCGAGACTTGCCCCTAAAATGAGTCCTATAAGCCAATATCTCCAATTTTTCCACCCATAAAGTATCAAAATAGATGACAAATGATATAATGATCCATTTTGGGTTAGGGTTAAGGTTTTTGCATGCCTCGATTCTTGATCAATGTTAGGTTTTTAGACCCTCTAGAATCTTCTTGAAAGTCGACATGTGTCTAGCTCCACATGTATGTGTAATGGGAGTTGACATGGCATCCACTCAGTATCATGGTGGTCAATGGGATAGGTCAACTTGCAAGAGGCATAACTTCCTCATAAGAATTCCAATTGAGGGATCTTCGCATCGTTGAGAAGCTCTCAATGTGTAGAGCATCGTCATTGAGAGTTTGAAAAATCTATTCGCAAGTTTTGACCCCTAAAATGGTATTTTAAGGTCTCAAACAAGCTCTATTTTTTTTTGGAACCCAAATCACCAAAGCGAGACTTTCCCCTAAAATAGGCCCTACAAGCCAATAGCTCCAATGTTTCTACCCATAAAGTACCAAAATACATGACAAATTATATAATGATCCATTTTGGATCATACCTCCCCATTTATGGAGGCTTTTGGTTCCCAAAAGATTTTATTAGAGGTGAGGAAATTTTTCCTCTACCTTCTCCCTAGAGTACCATTTGGCCTTGCCTAGAAGTTGTCCTTTCAACCAAACCTGCCAGAGTTCATGTTGCCCCCTTCTAGTTATTCTAGACTTCTTCTACACAATTCTATCTTATGCTAACTTCACCTAAACTTTTGGTTCTACATCCTCTATGGTAGGTAGGACTTGCTCATTAGTTTCATGGTCCAAAATAGAAGGTTCATGGAGTTTCAAATCTGTTGCATTCACTACTAAGTAAATGTGCATGTATGGGAATAAACTGAATTTGTAGGCTCTACTACCCACCTTCTCCAACACTTCAAAAATACCATACCACATAGCCTTGATCTTCTTACCATGACCCTATAGCCTTTCTTTGTTTAGGTGTAACCAACCTATGTATCCTAGCTTGAATGATTTTTCAATTCTATGTTGATCACGCCAAACCTTGTACTTTTCCTACGACTTCTTCAATGTCTCATGTACCTACAAATGGATCTACTTGACCTTATTATATAATTTTTTAGCCATCAATGCTTCTCCTATGGTAATACCTCACTTGTACGTGTTGTCCATATATAATCTCTAGGGGCAAAGGTGGTAAATACCCAAAGCAAGTTTCAAAAGGGGACTTACTAGTAAAACTGTGGACTACCCTATTATATGAGTGTTGAATATAAATCAAATTTTCTCCCCAAGTCTTTGGATGCTTCTGATTGTAGCCCATTAAAAGATGAAGCAATGTCATGTTCACTACTTTTGTCTACCCATATGTATGTGGATAAAAAGTTGTGAATCTCTTCAACTTGGTGTCCATCTTCTCCCAAAGTGTAGTCCAAAAGACACTAAGAAATATGGTATATTTATCTAAGGTGA
This sequence comes from Picea engelmannii, assembly GCA_009831015.1. Taxonomy (NCBI): domain Eukaryota; kingdom Viridiplantae; phylum Streptophyta; class Pinopsida; order Pinales; family Pinaceae; genus Picea; species Picea engelmannii. Next base: position 17,496 of record ML842439.1, on the reverse strand, counting down.
TGCTCCTTGTTATCCCAAAGTGCACCTAGACCTTTTCAAAGACCATGTTTGTTGTGTCTTGTCCCTTGATGGTGTTTTTACAAGGCATGAGAATGCACTTCTTACTAAAAGTGTCAACTACCACAAACAGATAGTCATGTCACATCCTTGTTCTTGGAAAACTGCAAAAAAAATCCATGGAGATGCTCTCCCATGGTCTAATAGGTATAGGTAAGGGATGGTATAATCCTTTCCTTTTGTCACTAGGCTTGTTGGTATAGTAAAGTATGCACCCTCTAATAAATTGAGCTAAATATTCTTACATTCTAGGCCAATACACACACCACTATGAGTTGGCAATTGTCTTCGCCACACCAAAAGGTATAACAACTTTGGAGGTGTGAGCCTCTTTAATAAGCTACAATATTTCAAAATTAGGAACACAGAGCTTGTTTAACAAGTTGTAGAGCAATCAATCCTGGATATGGTAGTCAACCTTATTGTCACTTGCTTCTACAAGAACTTAGCCTTGGATCTATTGAAACACCTCTTTAAAGTCCTCATCCTTTATGTGGGTGTGAAGCCCCAACACAAGCCCAAAAATCCCATCAATAAGCCCATGGAGCCCCACACATGTTAGAATATTCCCGATGCTACCAAAACATCAACATGTGTTGCCCTCATAAAGCTCTTAACCTCAATGGAATTAGTAGGAATAGGCCAGTTGAGTAAGGGCTTCATTTTCATGGGATCTATCTTGAACTCCCCTCCAAAAATCACATACCCAAAATACACCAATGACTACTGAGAAAATTCACATTTCTTAAGGTTTTCCAACACTTGATGTTTTTTAGGGTCTCTAACACCTAGATGAGATGTGAGATATGTTCTTCCAAGTATATGTATAAACCAATATATCATCTAAGTGAACTATTATAAATGAATCTAGAAAGAGACACAATGCACCATTAACCAAATACATAGATGTAGTTGGTGCATTACATAAACCAAAAGGGATTACTAGCAATTCATATAGATCTTGCCTTGTCTTCAAGGAAGTATTCTAGGTGTCTTCTTATCTTACTCATGCCAAGTGGTATATCTGTTTGAGATCCAACTTGGTGAAGTACTTGGCATGCTACAACTTATCTATCAAGTCATTAATCCTAGGAAAAGGGTATCGATCCTTGAGGGTGATATTCCCAGAGCTCTGTAGTCAATACACATTCTCCAAGCCCCATCATTCTTGGAAATTATGATGATAAGTGGCCCACAAGGTGATGTGCTTAGTTGAATTACTCATTTCTCCAATAGTTGTTGCAATTATTTCTTTACTTCAATTGCTACTAGGATGGACTCTATGTACAACCTCATGTTTGACAATGGGGATTCATGCAACAATTATATCTCATGCTCCACTTCCCTCTTAGGTGTTAACCCTTTAGTCTTCTGAAACACTTCCTTGTGTGACTCCAAAATCTCCTCCAATTGATGTTTCTACTCTTTAGTACATCCCTCCATAGATGTCTTTAATTTTATTGATTCATCTTCCCACCGATTCTCTCTTAAGAAGAGTAGTATAAACTTCCCACTTGAATTGTTCAATTTCTTGGCTTAGTTAGCAATCACAAAAGGGATCTTGAATTTACCTTTGTGTGTATTGATTATAATGGAATTCCCATCCTTGATCAAGTTGTACTGGTTTTCTCTCCTCGAGAAGATTGCATCCCTCGTATACATGTACGGGCTTCTAAACACTACATCACACACATCAAGTGGTACTTCATCTACCTCTACTTCATTAATATAGTTTTCACTTATAGAAAACTTGATCTTACACTACTTAGTGACCCTAAACTCTACATCCTTATTTACCCATCCCAATGGATATTAGTAAGGATGGTCATGAACTTCCAATCCAAGCTTGTTGACCAGATCTTATGCTATTAGGTTGGCTAGTAAACTAGAATCAAATAGAGCTTCCACATTTGCCTTCTCGACATGGATCTTAATATGGAAGAGTTTAGTTATCTCTTTCTCTTCCTTGGTGTGGAGGCTACTCAAGTTCACCTCCTTCTGCATTGTAGTGTAGATAATATTCTCATCTACATCTAAGCTACTCCCTACTTGGCTACCTAAATCCAAAGCTAGAATGTTATTCTTCTTGGCATCCTTCTTGCAATTCTTTGGATGTGTTGGCCCTTGACCAAGTTTTGAGGATCCTTGGTCATGTTTGACCTATTTTTGGGACTTCGACAGGCTGTCGAAGGCGGAGTGCAAGACGAAGAGGAGATCACAGGATCTCGGCCCCTCTTTAGGGATTTTTGGGTTTTTGGGTTATGTAATGGGTATGGGGATGTCGGCACATGAGTTTACCCATGCTTAGGCCTATTTTGTAATATATAAATAGAAAGCTAGGCGATGTAAGTAGTGACCAGTGGTTGAGTTCTAGTACTAGCTAAGTGCAAGAAGACGTGATTAAGACTTGCAGAGCTAAGTGCAAGTCATTTGTAGTGCTTTGTGTGCAGACTGTGTAGGGCTCTGTACCTAGATCTACTCAGGGAAGGAGGATCTGGCGAGGTGCACATATCTCTTGTCCTATGCGGAGTAGGGTTCTGATGCTTTGTGCCTGTAAGAAGCTTGATAGAAGATAATAAAGAGAAGAGTTGGTGGACGTAGCCCTAGGGTGGGGGTGAACCACATATATCTTGTGTTATGGTTGCTTTGTGCAATGTATTGATGTGTTTACTTGTTTATATGCTTTGATATAAATGAATGATAGATAGATTTGCTCATGCTATGTGCTTAATAATATGGATTAATGCTAGATTTGACCTATGTGGATGTGCTTAGTGCTTGAACATACTAGATCTGGTTGAATACTGCGATGCTCTGTAATTAGGATTTTATCTGCGAAGTAGATATTGGTTTAATACTGATGAACTGTAATTGCTAAGTGCTTTGATAAGGTGTTATAATCACATATCTGTGTCCTAGCTAAGGTTGTAGACATATGAGTCCTGCAACCACCCATGCTTCTACCTCAGGTGAGACTTCATTTTCTTCGCAGGTGTTGTCGAAAGGGCCGATAGTTAGGGCTTTGTTGGTTCACTCTTGAGTGTTGAACCCTGGGTCCGCCCCTGTGCCAATAAATGGTTCCATTGTCGGGACTTGAAACTGTGATTGTTGGGAACTGAGGAAGACGAAAGCTTTGTGTCAAGATCTGACCTAAAACTGTGATTGTTGGGATTTGATGAAAAGAAAGAAAGCTCTGTGCGTAGATCTGATGCTTGACTTGTGAAGCTCCGTGCTAAGGAAGGAGGCAAATCTGAAGAAAAGAGGTAATATCTGAACGCTTTGTGCTCTAATAGAGGTAAGAATAGTGAAAAGTTTTAGATCTGGAAGCTTTGTGCTCTATCGAAAGTAAGATAAGTGGAAATTTTTGTTTCAAGAACATGGATCTAGGCATGTTTGATAAATTTTGTCCTAGCCTGAAAACTAGGGCGCGGCTAGAAGAAAGAAGACTCAATATGAGTATATCTGATAAGAATAATGAAAGATATGTTATTCCTATGCATAAAAAGAATGTTTGGACTTATAAATGGATGCATAATCCTAGAAAGAATTTTTTGCAGGTTAGCCATTGTGATCCTAGTGCGCAGTACAGGAAAGGTTGGGGATCATTTAAGAGAAAGAGAGGATTAACTCTTTGTTATAGTTGCAGGAGACCGGGAAATATTGCTAAGGAATGCCCTGGTAGAAGACCTAGTTGTATTTGTTGTAAAGCTATGGATCATGAAGTTTTGGATTACCCTAGAATGATTGATAATATTGAAAGCATGAATATGGAACAAGTAGACCCTGAGAAAGGTCAAGAAACTGAGACCATGGCAGAACCCAAGAAGGAATCAGAGACTGTACTATTACAGATGAAAGAAACCCTGAATGACCACAGAGATACTAATCTATCATAGATCTTAAAAGAGAAAGAGCAAAGAGAAGTAAGAATAGAAGACTTCGACATTGACTGTATTCTGGATGAGGAAACATAGGTGAATATAATGATAGAAAGAACTTGGGAAATTTCAAGAAAGCCTGCTATGATTCCTTCATTAGGAGGAATAGGATTATTTAGAGGAAAGTTGATAACCCTATGTGGAAGACTTACCCAGATATCTATGAATGCTCATGGAACTTCAACAGAAGAATATTTTGAGGTTGTTAAATTTATTGAGAACAACACCCCATTTGTTATGTTACTAGGAAAACCTTGGATCAGAAAGGATCAGGCCATAAGGAAAGAAGAAGGAGTCTTAGAGCATAAGAAGAAAGGATTGAAAGATTTCATGACTAGGAGGATCGCACACTTGATTGAAGAATAGGAGAATAGATTGAAGCCATTTAGAACCAGAAACTTAGACATCAAAGTTGAAAGAACACAGGAAGAATCACAAGAGACTGGAGCACCTGCCCCAGATAGAGAAGAATTATTGCCCCTAAACCCTGGGAAAGAATCTCAACAACGCGAAGTTACTATGCCAAGAGGAGATAAGAATCAGAATGGAAAGAGGAATACTGAGACGAAGCTCATTGGAAAGAAGGCTAGAAAACTAAGTAAGAAGAGAGCAAAGATCGAAAAGTTATAGAAGATTCTAGAGGGAACTTCGTAGAAGGAAAATTTGCAAAACTAGAACTTCATCGGGATAGCAGAACAGTGCCACATGGAACTTCGCCATGGCGAAGCAATATAGTCGTTGGAAATAGTATAATCGTTAGAATAACGCCCCGAATGGGTAAAATGACATTTTTGGTCAGAAGGATCACCATCATACCATTGGGACCACGTCGTAATGGACATAACTAAATTAATGAAGGTCTCTTGTCCATTGGAAAGATCTGTTACATTGTTGTCTACTTATTCCATCGACTATTGCACCAAGAACATTTTTTCGAATTGTATCAGAGAGAACTCATTGCCACCATGCTGTGATTAGTAAGATCGACACTAGTTCTATTGTTTTGCGCACTCATTCATCCATCCGATCTAAGCGTGTATGTCGGACGAGCTCAGCGTCGTAGAGAAAATCATTGAAGAAGTTCTCATCGATCTCATGGCCAAGAAAGTAATGTCTGCAAGTATTCAAGCGTCCTCAACGAGAGGAGTGAAAGCCTCTTCATCAACCTCTCGCGGATCTGGACCATCCCGAGTTATCACAGAAAAGAGAACCAAGCACAGAGATGACCAAGCAAATGTGAAGTTGATCTCGATCATCTTACCTAACTACATCCCACCCCGGGCTGACACGGTGAGTCATGATAGTGTGCCAATAGATTTTGAGTACACCATGGTTACTGCGTATCTCCCGAAGGGGATACACACAGTTAGAGAGCAACAGGACAAGATCGCAGTTAGAGAGTTCAACGAATTCAACCTAGGAGACCACAAGAACCATAGTATGTTCACCTCATATAAATACTTGACCAGGATGAAGGGGAAGAACTCGAAAATAATTCCCCAGCCATGGACGATGAACCTCGCGCAATCCACCCTGTTGAATGTAATGAATATCCCACACTTCGGTAGTCACTAGGAGGCTAACGCTTGTGTTAAGATCTTTCTCTCATGTTACCATGGCGACTACTTATGGCTAGACCAACGTATCACAGTCGATCTGACACTAATCCATAGGATCACCGAATTGAGCATGCAAGGACCTGACCCGCAGGACTTCTACCCAGGGAAGGCCACATATCGTGCATTTTCATAGAAGATCAAGGATACCTATGATGATGTTGAGAAGGGGACATGAGGCTACAAGGTAGCCTCCATCCAGAATGGCATAGTGCACCTAGCAGGCCAATTAATTGCAAGAAATCTAGTAAGGAAGAACAGGCCCATGCAAGTCACAGGGTTTTTCGTTGACCTCACAGGGAAATGTGTAGAAGGCCTATAGATGAACTGGGCGAAGTACCTAGTCAACCAGCTGGAGTTAGACTGTCATGAAGCTCAGGATCAAGGATATGAGTTCCACTTCAGTTGGCCCCTGATCCTCATATCATTTATTTCTTGGGAGATGCCGAAAGGTGCGACCTTCCCGGACATTGAGTTTTTCGAGCCGCTTGCTGCGAAGTTCACCACGCTCTAGTACTCGAGCGATATGGGGAAACAGTGGAAGTCAAACATGTGTATTATCTCCAACTGAAGACGGTTATTGAAGTCGAACCTCGCATGAATCCGAACACCCTACAATGGTTCCGACCCCTCATGAATTTCAATGCATATCGACACTTCATCTATATCACCACGCGACCAGACAAGCATAAGGAGGATCTTCAGTCTTACTACAAGCTCACAGAAGAGGACCTCGAGGAGATAACTAAGGACTGGTTAGCAGAACTCCTTATCCCCACTGATCCTGCAGAGATGTCTGACCCCAAACTTGACAGCTTGGAGGCCACTCACAAAGAACATGACACACCTGGACCCAGTAGAAGGAAGAAGACCACAAAAAGTCCAAGAATTAAGCAACAAATCAAAAAAATGGCTTCAGTATCACTTGGCTGAGGGGGTGATGGCAAAGTAGAAGATAAATGGCAAAGAAGATGAGCAGAAGCAAGGAGAAGTAACACCGCCTAGAGACGAGGTTGATCCCTTGAAGAAGAGGAAGGTTTCTCCCATGAAACCCTCTTCCCAGAAGAAATCCAGAGCCACCTTGACTAAGATGTAGACTGTGCTCACTATCGATGACTTTGAATTCATCATAGCAGATGTCACAGATGCTTCGCAGGACATATTACAGAAGCATGAAGCCAAGCAGGAAGAAATGTACAACAGAATAAAAGTTGAACTCTGAGGGGTACAACAGGCCCTTCAGTCCAGTCGTGCAGTGTCCACTACGCCCCTTCCATCAGAAGAACCAGATTTGGGAGATAAGCCAACCCAACTTCATAGACTAGCTAATGCGACTGAAGCTCGCCTTCATCGCGCACAGGAAGAAACAAAACAAGACACCCAAGCCTTGAAGCAAGTGCAAGAAGTAATCGTAGAACAACGTCAATTTGCGGAGCAGGAGAAGGTTTCTCTCCAGACAAATTTTGAAGAGGAGAAAGCAGATATTCAACAAGAAAAAGAAAAGTTGCTCGTAGAGAAACTCGAAGTGAAATAAGTAGTCAATAGAGCACTTCGCTCTGTGACCGGTTTAGAACTGAAGGTAGAAGACCAAGTCGAACATCAAGTAGAGCAGCTCACAGAAGCTATCTAGCAGCTACAACAAAGAATAACAGACTTAGCGCTCCGAACAGTACCCGACACTCTGCAGGAGGTGAGGGATCAAAGAGAAGCAACTTCCCGAAGCATAGTTGAGAGAATAAAGGCCCTTGCCATGGAATGTAAACAACTAAATGATCACAATGCCCAGACTTATGAGCGACTCACTAAGAATCTAGAATTGAAAGCACTGGAGTCACAACTCCAAGAGGCGAAGTAGCAAGCAGAAACAATACAGGCGCAGTTGAAGCCCCTATCAGCTGTTGAAAGGATGAAGTGATCCCAAGAGTAGTGCACTTCTCAACAGTAGGTCCACACCATTCAGAGAAGAGTCATAGAAGTGACTTAGAGGCTCCAACCTATACAGGATGAGGCTTGCCAACTATTCTTAGAGATCGAAGGCTGAGGAGCAGAACTGGAGAAATTCATCACTGTAGCTAAACATCGCCTAGAGGGACCTGTCAACGAAGTAGTCATCCAAGAGTTTGTTGAACAGGAGGCCATGGCACAAAAACAGGTCGAAGCAACTCGAGCGAAGCTCGAGACTTTTGAGGAAAAATTACCTAGATCAGAATGACTTGAGACGAGTCAAAGGTGAGTGTTGGGGGCCTCTTGGCCCTTGACCAAGTTTTGAGGATCCTTGGTCATGTTTGAACTATTTTTGGGACTTTGACAGGCTGTCGAAGATGGAGCGTAAGACGAAGAGGATATTGTGGGATCTCAGCCCCTCTTTAGGTATTTTTGGGTTTTTGGGTTATGTAACAGGTATGGGGATGTCGGCCCATGGGTTTACCCATGCTTAGGCCTATTTTGTAATATATAAATAGAAAGCTAGGCGATGTAAGTAGTGACCGGTGGCTGAGTGCTAGTACTAGCTAAGTGAAAGAAGGCGTGATTAAGACTTGTAGATCTAAGTGCAAGTCATCTGTAGTGCTTTGTGTGCAGACTGTGTAGGACTCTGTTCCTAGATCTACTCACGGAAGGAGGATCTGGCGAAGTGTGCGCAGATCTCCTGTCCTATGCGGATTAGGGTTTTGATGATTTATGCCTATAAGAAGCTTGACAAAAGATAATAAAGAGAAGAAGAGTTGGTGGACGTAGCCCCAGGGTGGGGGTGAACCACGCATATCTTGTGTTATGGTTGCTTTGTGCAATGTATTGATGTGTTTATGTGTTTACTTGTTTAGATGCTTTGATATAGATGAATGATAGATACATCTGTTGATGATACGTGCTTAATAATATGGATGAATGCTAGATATGACCTATGTGGATGTGCTTAGTGCTTGAACATACTAGATCTGGTTGAATACTGCGATGCTCTGTAATTAGGTTTTTGTCTGTGAAGTAGATACTGGTTTAATACTAATGAATTGTAATTGCTAAGTGCTTTGATGAGGCGTTATAATCACAGATCTTTGTCCCAGCTAAGGTTGTAGACATATGAGTCCTGCAACCACCCCTTCTTCTACCTCGGGTGAGACTTCATCTGCTTCGCAGGTGTTGCCGAAAGGGATGGTAGTTAGGGTTTTATTGGTGCGCTCTTGAGCATTGAACCCTGGGTCTGTCCCTATGCCAACAGGCCAATGCAACTCTGAATGTATCTTCCAACACTTATCTTTAGTGTGGCCATTAATATTACAATGATGCAGTGGTTTTTTGAATCCTTGCACTGATGTTATGTGGTTGTTGTCTTCTTATCCTTTCCTTTCCACATCTTCTTTACCTCCTTAGAATCATCTTGGTGGTATTTTTGCTTGGAACCACTTGGTTGTATTTTATTCTTACCCATGTTCTATAGGTATTGTTCTTACATGCATGCCTCATCAACTATCCTAGGTTTAAAGAGTAACACTTACCACCATAAATGACTATGTAGACCTCCTAGATACTTGAGGAATACATCCAAGTTCTTGGGAGATATACCCAATATAATGGCCATTTTTTTCAACTCCGTGGTATACTCTTGCACACTTTGCGCTTGCTTATGTTCGAAGTAATGCCAATACTTTTCCTCTTCCTGCCAATAGGGTATAACTCAAACTTAAAGAGGGGTTTAAACACCTCCCATGTAGTTGTTGGGGTATCACCCTCTAGCCTAAGCATCTCCATGTGACTTTCCCACCAAGTTTGGGCATGGCCCTGTAACTTCAGTGAAGCACATGAAATATTTTTCTCTTGTCCTATGTTACAAGCACTAAATAAAATTCTAATTGTTGCAACAATTGATTCAATTTAACAACAACAATCTCAACTTGGCATAGTTTTATGTTCACTTTAAATAGAGATAGTGAAGAAGTGATGGCACTGGAACTGGGTCTCTCTTTCTTTGGCTCCTATTTTGACTCATTTTATGGGTCTTTGTTATCTATAGATTTCTCATCTAATCCACATTCTGAGTTAGAGCTACCAAACTCCTTGAAAGGTCCAAACTTGTTCTCTAGAGCTACCATGAGGATGGCCATGTTACAAGAGATGTCAACAACTTGTGCTTCCAAATTTCAAAATATCTCCTCTGAATCATCCTGTGGATTGTTATTATACCCATTTTCCATGACTAGGGTTTTAAAACTTATTTCTTACACCACTTCCTGGATCCTACAACTTCCCACAAATACCCCAAAGAAAGCTACTATGGTACAACTATGATCTATAAGCTGTCAGATATTCCATTGGAACAATTCATCACAACAAATCTAATAATATTTTGCAATAGCTTATTATGCAATGCTTTACTTTAGATTTCTTATTTATTATGACTAGCTTAACACACAAATTACCAAAATAAGTTGAAACTAAAATGAAAATAGCTAAGCAAACAACACACTATCCACATAATAAACACAATATGTACCATGGGAAAACCCAATATGAGAAAAACCCAGATAGAAGGTGATACCTATGCATTACTCTTTCCCTCTCAATTAGAAGAGAAAATACAAAGGAAGTGCACTCTCTATGGAGTTTCCATGGGTGGGTGAGAGCACGAAGTTGGTGGCTAAAAAAGTGGCAAGGGGGTCAACAGGAACGCACACTCACAAGAATGTGTGCGCGTTCTAAGGAACGCACACACATTCCTAACCCTACATGTTTGGAAGTGCCCGAACCTCCACTCAGCTTTCCACGTAGATTTAGTGGCAAGAACACATGCACGTTCCTCTGCTAAATTTTTTTTAAAGGGTCACGGGTGTGATTTGTGCTCATTTGCACAAATCGCACTCACATTTTTAATCTCATTGAGCAAATAGAGAGGAGCTAGAGAGGAGAAACAAGGTGAGGATCATGCCACTGTGTCCCAGTCTAGCTAAGTATGTTTGATTTCTTTTATTTTTCTCTCAATTTAGTAATTTCCAATTTAGTCTTTTGCTCCCAAGAATCTAAATTAAAGAAATTTGTAGTTTTCTAATATAATTAAAAAACCAACCAAATTTACATGCGATGGTTTAATAAATTGTAGCATATATAATAAAATGGAACTAGGAGACAATGTAAACTACTCAGAAGAAAACCAAGGAGAGAAAAACCCCAACCCACCACAACCACCCAATGTAAACAATCAAATTGATGAGGGGTTGGTCATATTAATAACCCTCGAGGAACAATTAAGGGACAATAGAGATCCAAGAAGAGTCTCCCTTGCCACTTCTTTGGACATCATTGTGAAGTCCATTGCAATTTTCCAAGGGAAATTGACCTCTATTTATGATTATAGGGCAAGAATGTATGAGTACTATAGCACTAGTTTGGATAGAAACCAAGTGAGAGACTTGGTCATTTGAAAACAAAAAATATCGATTATTTTTAGGGATCCTATAAATGGAAAAGAACTACCATTGACCAAGAAACACCTCTCCATTGACTGGTGCATTCATCCCCAGATTAGTCAAAACCGGATGGATAGGTGGTATATGGTATTTCATAAACCTCCCTGCAATAACGGGGAGGTGCCCTTATATTTTATGAGAAAATTATGGGCTGAGTTTATTTTGGGTAAGCATGTCAACTGCTTTGACATGGGTGACTCCCAGGGGTGGGTGGAGGGTTCACACAAGACCAAGAGCATGCCAGGCACAATTCATGTTAGGTCCTCGTCCCCCAGATGAAGTCCTGACCCCCCTACCCAACATCCTCCTATTGCAGAGAGCTTGAAACAAGTACATGTAACCATTTCATCATTGACTCGTAGCCTAGTGCAACACAGTAGCTTTGTTGGACTATCTCAGTAGGAGGTGCCTGCCAGTGACATTGATGGAGGGGTTTGAGCTTCAACATGCACAACAAAGTACAGTGAGGAGAGGGCAGATGGACATAGATGTCGTCCATGTGAACCTCATAGATTCTCAAGTTGTGGGAATACATGTTATGGGCCTATAGATCCTAGTGGAAAACATAGTTTAATGGAGGAGGTTAGTATCTTAACCCTCTCTATGTTCTTCATCGTTATATATTTATTTTGTATTAGTGTATTTATATAGATTTTTTTTCTATGTTGTTTTGCAATTGTTACGTCTGAGCAGTAGACCCTTTACATCGATGTATGCATTAGTTCCTAGCCCCACCACTGATGCATAAGTAGAAGCAACCTGCTCATTGGGTGCAGCCCACACACATGTATGTGTCACATTTGATAAATTCACCATCATCATTTCTTTATTTTATGGCATCCTCAAATTTTTAATGTTCTTGTGTGTCTACAGGATTTGGGACTAGGCGATGTCGGGGAATGTCCATATGGGATAGACAAGTCACCTACATCACAGGTACCATGTGTAGAGTTAAATATCGTATAATTCTTAAAATTTTTGTGTTTATGTTTTTGAATTTTTCTATTTGGTACTAATAGTTCAATGTTATTAATATGCATGCAAGCTGCGAAAATATTTTCTAGATATAGTATTAGTGCACTCACTGGGCAACTGGGCCTTGCTTATGGGTTACCTTTATCCAAGCCTAGGGAGTTGCAATAACTTCTATAGACTGTGGGGATCTATCGCAGCCCACCCCCAACATCTGTCTTATTGCACAAATCCTCATTAGATTCACATGCAAGCCACCCATCCATGCCACATCTTCCATCGCATCCATCTACAGTGGATGTACCTATATGCCACCCACCCCCACCACCATTTCCATCGGCCTCATCCAGCGAGGCTGCCACAGTAGAGGTTGCCTCAGAATCGGTTGTACAACCTAGTGCTCCATTTTCCAGCGAATCTCCATCGAGGCCTGAGATATTCACGGTGAGATAATGTGTTGATGATAATTTTTTATGTATCATAAATTTGGTTTTACGCATATTTGTTTAATTTTATTGACTTGATCCTTGTAACTGATGCATGGTGGCATCACAGAGAGATTGGGGTTGCAGAGGAGGGTAACACCCTCACGATTGATAGTAGCATATGTGTTGACTTGTATTAGGTTAAATTACAAAGTATCATTTTGTATGTTTATTAATCCATTGAGGAAAAAAACTTTTAACAATGTTTTGTCTGTGTAGTCTCCATAGTGTTGAAGCACGCCCATGCCTATAAACAATCGAGGTGATTCCTCAAGCAAGAGAATAAATATAGACTTCTAGGATGATCTTGAGGGTGGTGAGGGTGGCAGTGGTCAATGATTGACCAACTACTGCCATTTTGTATCTAGGCCACCATATGGATGATTTTTATGTTAAGGCACTTGTTGTGGCTTTGTATATTGGGCACGAGGTGCCATTTTGTAAAAAATGTACAATTTAGACTATATATATATATATTTCATGGCACATTTTTTTATGAATCTCATTGTTTCTGCTTTTATGTTGATGAATATATGAATTCCAAGGTCTTTGAATTTCAAATTGTATGAATTTTATGTGTATTAATCTCTTGATTTTATTCTAAAGTGATTATAAATACTTGTGTTGTGCATTAATGAATATATTATGGTGGAAAATATTGCTAAGTTCTAAATCCATAAGCAATGAATGGTTCTCAAGTAGCATTTCTTGCTAATCAACCATGTATCTCTACATCATCCATAGATCATTCCTTCTGAATTATTTGCATGAATGTTGTGGATATCCATATTCTAACTCACAACCAACAATATGGACTACCTCTTGAATTATCTCCATCTAAATCCAATGACAATCCACCCTCAAATAGTGGCCACTTAAAAACATTGTGACCTAAAATATGGCATATTACAATACTTTATTATAGAAATCAATTTTCTCATTTATCTTCTACATAATTGTAAATCACTTAACAATCTCAACTCAATGTTATATCAAATTAACCTCCATAAATAGTACTATAATTACTCAATTATGAAGATGACATTAGCTAAAATTCAATTATGCAAGTACACAACATTTGGACAATCCAAACACTTCATATATATTTAGAATATGAAGTACATGCACCTATCAATATCTTATCATGGGTTGTTACAAGTTGGGCTCTTCAAACCCTAGCCTTCCCTTGACATTCCTTTGAGAAGCCTAGTTGTTAGTTTCTTAGTTGATTCAATCCATAATTTGACCATTTTCTTGGGAACACACATTATTCACCTATTTCTATGCATGACATATATAAAATCATTTGATTTATGTGTAACCCTTCATAAATTCCAAAAAGACTAGTCAATGACTCATTAATGCACTCGTGTTTGTTTAGTTTTTGTAGTGGGTATATGTAAATTTTGTTAAACCCATCAATTATTAATAACACGTATTCATGCTTCCACGATGTCCACTAAACTTATTGATTTTGATCAATACAATGAGAGAGTTCACATGGAAACTAGATCTTAGAATGGGTATCATTTTCCACCTATAAATAAAGGTTTTGAGGTTACATTTCATGACACACCATACAAAGTAATGCTATGCTACCAAAATTCCTCCAGGGAGACTTGAAACCATTATTCTTTTCCCTTCACCATCTATGAGATTTTATTGCACATTCCTACCCAATTTTTGGGTTAGACCACACAAGGAGACAAAGGACCTTCCCAAACCCAATCCCACAAACTTATTCATGCCATGACATTTCCATGCCATTCCATCTCCATGCCATGCAATTGACATGCCTTTCCATTATCATGCCATGGCATGCGATTTCCATGTCATTTCCACGTCATTGACATGCCATGCCATTTCCATGCCTTGCCAAGCCAAGCCATGCCATGCCATTACCATGCCATTGTCATGCCTTGCCATTCCATGCCATTTCATCCCATTGCCATGCCATCGCCATGCCTTGCCATTTCCATGCCATGTCATTTCCATGACATTGCCATGCCATGCCATTGCCATGTCTTTCCATGCCATGCCAATGTTATTCCTTGCAAAGCCATTCCATGGCATGCCATCTCCATGCCATTGCCATGCCATGCCATTTTCATGTAGCTTCCCATTTTAACATATACAACAATAAATATAACGTTACATAACATTATTCAAGGAAAAAGTCAAATAAAAATGTGGATTGCAATGAAACAAGAATAACAAAAAAAAAAACCTTTCTCATCCCAAGAAATAAAAAACATTTTTTCTAGGGACATATGACTTAAATTTATATCACAAAGTTCATTTCCATCCAATGAAGTGTTTATGACATTTTAAGTGTAGGTGAAAAAGTTTGCATGTCTTTCCAAGCCATGCCATGCCTTGCCTTGCCTTGAGTTTCCATGCCACGTCATGCCTTTCCATGTCTTGGCTGGAATAAACTAACAAAGACTACAAGGATATCAAGTCACAAGAGTGCGTGCATGCTCTTTATGCAATGGATATAGCATTTATTATAGACCAAACTTCTTTATGAATAAATATGTAAAGGGGTATGGGGACAACTAGGACCTAAGGGGTTAGGATTGAAAGTGTTTTCAAGCATAGAGAAATGGTTATAGCACCAAGATGTGGGTGATGCGGGTGCAAGGGTTGTGGGACCTTTAACAAGAGGTATTTTCATAGTTCACTCAGGGCTCGAGTGTGGAGGGGTTTAAGGGTTGAGTATAGGTTATGCCTAGGTTTAGATAGAGCTAGGGGGGTCTAGGTCATGGTCTAAATATAGCTCTAGCTCTATTTCATGGTCTAGGTCATGGTCTAGGTCTAGGTCTAGGTCATGGTCTATGTAATGGTCATCGTATAGGTCTA
>ML842438.1:5287-28904 GCA_009831015.1 Picea engelmannii | reverse complement strand
AGAAGTGTCTGGCAATAACTGTACTGCCAATTTCAGAGATGGAATTTGACATTCGATGGGCAAGACTGCCTCCAGCCCGTAAACGAGTTGGAAAGGTGAGAAACCAGTTGCAGTCTTAACTGAGGTTCGGTAAGCCCATAATGTTGAGTATAACATAAAATGCCAATTTGACTTGGCTGAGTTGATAGTTCGTTGTAGCATCGTCTTGAGAGTTTTGTTAACAGCTTCCACCTGCCCATTGACTTGGGGATAGTAAGGTGAGGAATGTTCTTGCCGTAACCCAAGCTTTGATTTTAACTCGGACATCATTTGGTTCTGAAAGTGACTGCCATGGTCAATGACAATCTCTCTCGGGACGTCGAACCGTGCTATAATCTGGTTAAATAAGAAGAGAGCTCCAGTCGCTCCATCATCTTTAAACGTTGGCATAGCTTCGACCCTCTTAGTGAAGTAGTTGACAGCTACGATGATATAGCAGTGCCCCCTTGCTGATGGGGGGTTGCATGTAGTGTAATCAATCCCCCACTTAGTGAAGGGACCAACTGTGATGACAGGAAACATAGGAGCAGGATGTGCCCTCATCTTCCGAGAAAAGATTTTCCATGGATGGAACTTCTTGACCGACTCGATACAATCTCTGATAAGTGTGGGTCAGAAGTAACCTGCTTGTAAAATATTTTGGGCTGTTTCCAACCCAGATAAGTGACCACCACAAGATCCTGTATGACAATCGTTGAGCACTATGATGGCCTCCTCATGAGTGAGACATCGACGCAAGATGCAGTCTACACCTCTCCAATACAACGTATCATTGAGTATGAGATAGTTCTTAGCCTGATGGTGTATCTGCCAATGCTCATCATGAGAAGCAGAGGTGGGGCACTTCAAAGTCTGGAGATAGATCAGTATATCTCCATACCATGGGTCTGACGATTCAATCAAAAACATATCCCCCCAGATAGGCGATTCCTCAGGCACAACGTCACTTGACTCAACCGGAAGCTCCGAGATAAGTTCTGCGAAGACCAGTGACTTTTTGGACTTGGCTAAAACGAAGTCTAAGTCAAATTCTTGGAGGATTACCATCCATCTACTATTTTTTCCGCCGATAACTCATCGCGTCAACATGTACTGGAATGGATTCACGACGGCAATGACGATGGTCTTGCGAAACAGAACATAGTGACGGAACTGTTGAACAGCATGAACTGCTGCCAACGAAAGTTTTTCGAGATGGGTATAATTAAGTTCCGGTCCTACGAGGCCTCGGCTCAGGTAATAGATCATGTATTCATAAAATGAATCATCCTCCTGAACTAAAACCATGCCTATGGTTGACTTTGCGGCAGCCATATATAATAAGAAGTCTTTGTTATAATTAGGTGGTCGTAGCAGAGGTGCGGTAGTGAGGGTGTGTTTTAATGCGTCGAAAGAGCGTTGAGCAGCTTCGTCCCAGAAAAAAGGAACATCTTTCTTCAGTAAACGCATAAAGCCCTTGGTGATTTCGGCATAGTTGGTGATGAAGCGTCGTAAGAAGTTCGCCTTGCCTTGAAGACTCTGAAGTTGTAAGATTGTGCGTGGGGGGGGAAACTGGACTATTGCCTCCACCTTAAGAGGATCGACCATGATCCTTGTTGTTGAAACAATGAAACCTAACAAACGTCCTGACGTGACGCAAAAGCTGCACTTGTTGGGATTCAAGCGAATCCTGAAGTAGCGACAACGTTCAAAGATTAGTCGGAGGTGCATAGGATGATCCTTTTTCTTGCGAGAGCGTGATGCTAAATCATCTAGATAGGCCTCGACTATATGTTTGAGGTCGTGAAATGAAAAACACATGGCCCACTGGAAAGTGGCTCCATCATTCTTGAGACCAAAAGGCATATTACAATAGGCGAATGTACCCCATGGACAAATGAATGTCATTTTATGTTGGTCCTCAGGTTTGATTTGGATTTGGTTATATCCTAAAAAACCATCCATGAATGAAAAGGCTTCACAACCGGAGCATTCATCAATGATCTGATCGATGAATGGGGTTGGATAATTATCTTTTGGACATGCCTTATTCAAATCACGGAAATCAGTACATACACAAATCGTGCCTTGTTTTTTATCGACCGTCACGGGGTTTGACACCCACTGAGTCAAATGAATTGGGTAAATGAACCCTGCCTTGAGCAATTTCTCAACCTCAGCTTTGATGGCTGCTGCTTTCCTAGGATTAACTGGATGAAGTTTTTGTCAAATAGGCTTAGCATCAGAATACGTAGTGATCTCATTTACAACTATTTTCAGATCAATGCCTGGCATTTCCTCACAAGACCAGGAAAAAACGTCGCGGAATTATTTGAAAAGATCCGTGTAAATCTGAACCTCTTCGGGGGAGAAATATTCTCCGACGAAGACATTCTCCATGATGCCAGGGTTTCGAGATATGTTGATAGGTATAGTGGCAGTGATAGTCGCCATATTTCCCTTAGCATGAATTTCCTGTGTAGCTAAGAGGTTAATGGGACATGGTTGATCTCCTGTCATGGTGATAGTGAATTCTTCGGCCTCGATTCGGCTTAACTCTGGGAGGAAATATGATCTGTGATGAAGATCTTCCCAAGTTTTGTCTGGACTAGTCATTGCTTCGATTACAGCTTCGTCATAAGGCAAGACTAAGTCTAACGAATCGGTGGTAGCAAGAGAACTCTGAGCCCAGATAGGCTCGAGAAGTGGATCCAACTCTTGTGTGGGAGTTGGATAAGAAGTAGCTGAAGTTTGTTGGACTAAAGAGTACGCTACTTCAGTGGCCAAAAAGGGCATGGACATGCCAGCGTGCCCTGTCTTATCCATCATGGCTAATGGGGAAGGAAGAATCCACGGATCCTAAAAGTAAGTCGTGTGGAACGACGAGACGTGAAAAATATCAGCCTTGTGGTGAGTCGATATAAACTTGACATCGCCATGAGGAGGTGGGTAATCGAAAGTACCCATCAAAGATGGGCACAAACCAACTCCTACGTTAACGACACCGGCTTGAGGATTATATATCATGGGAACCATGGATGCCCCCAAAGTTGGGTCAGGTCTAGAGAAGGACAAATGATCAATGGTCACTATCCAGCCTTCATGTGGAAACAATAAGACTCGGAAAACTGTAGCGACCACCGCTTGCATAGCATAAGTCCAACTACGACCTAACAAGAGATTGTAGTCGAGGGGGGCATCGACTACCTCTACTTCGACACACATGGTCTTCCCTCCTAACTGCACAGGAAAAGAAGGAATGATGCCATGTGGTCGGAAAGAACGACCGTCGAATGCAGTAAGGAGAGTAGGTGATGGCGACAACTCGGGTTGACCGATGGCTTTCCAACATGCTAACAACATAACGCAAGTCGAAGCACCCTCATCGACCACCGTGCGGAAGATATTCTGTGTAAAACATTTCGTGGGATGAGCCACTACTATCTGAAACGTGACGTGGTAAGGAAAACGAGGTTTCAAGTCAGTCGTATCTAACATGATGGTACCCGGGTTATAAGTCTCAATAGAGCCTAAAGCAGCCAACAAGGATTTTCTCTGAGCAAGGCAACTTTGGAGGACCTCCAAAGCAGACATAGCACAAGGGGTTTGGGATAAATCTTCCACCACAGAGTAGTTTTGGGTGGCCCTTGCGTTTGGATTGTGAGAAGCTTTCTTAAATGCGCCTTTTGGAATGCCTGTCATCATTTCTCCCAACGTCTTCTCAATCTGTAGAGGAAGAGATGGGAGTTCGGCTTCTTTGCCCTTCTCAGAGGCACTTGGTTTACTGTAGTCGTGCGCTCTAGTCATTATTAAAGCATCACCCCTAACCATATATACGTTTGTGGAAGAGGAATTATTTGGGGGAGGGCAGGTTTCTTGGCTGCCCCCCTCGGCACTTGTAGAGGCTTGAGTTAAATTTTGCCCATGCTAAAAGGGATTAGTCAACACGACTTGTTGTTGCTGTGTGACAAACTTCTGGGCCTCCGCAAGTCGAGGACATAGATGGGTCAGGTGGTCTTCCGCACATAAGTTGCACGGATACCTCGCCTTCCTCTTTTCCATGGTGCCCTTGCCAGCATTATCAGTGGGTTTCTTATCCCCCTTACCCTTCTTGCGTTGTTTTTTCTTCCCTTCAAGATGTTGGGTGGCCTTTGGGTTAGTCGTCTGTACGGAGTGTACTTCTGACGTTTGGGTAGGAGGAGCAGCCAAAGCAGTAGTCTGGCTGGCCACTGAGTGTTGTATAGATAATTGTTGCAATTGTTTTGTCAATTGCTCAGTGGGCTTAGTTTGTGTCAAACCAACGATACTGTCGGCATGTGGTCCAGATCTTTGTCTGGTTTTATCCAGTATCGATCATGGTGCATCCGAAAGGATGTTGTAGAATAGACCAGACTGAGAATAGATAAGCTCAAACTGTTGATCCCTCATGATGGCATCTTCTTCGGAGAAAACCCCAGAAGTTGCGACGTCTTTGGATAATTGCGGTACTAAAGACTTAAGGAACCACTCAAGCAGGAATGATGGTGGAACTAGTACTTTGATTAGACTCTTTCAGCGTCGCCACTCTCAGATATGATCAGAGATATGGTCCATTTTCATCTGCTCGAAATTGGCTAGCAACTCTATGCCGGTGTCATATCTCACAGGTAACTGGAAATGGTTAAGGAAGGCCATCGCCAATTCGCCAAAAGAAGAGTATCGTGAACGATCAAGCTCTATGTACCATTTTGCAGCACTCCCAATAAGAGTGCATTGAAACAATCGCAACTGGACGGAGTCATCTTTCAGTGAGTTAGATGAACACCAAAGGTGGAAAGTAGTCACGTGATCACCTGGATCTTCGTTAGGCTTGGCCTCGAACTTTGGAATGTCCGAAGGCAACTTCATTGGCATAGGAGGCCAACGTGGATCGTGACAGATAGGATCATTTAACAACCGTGTTAAATCTGGCAAGTGTAACGTCGCCAGGAATGGTATTTTGGGTTGTTGTTGATAGGCTGGGAAAAAGGGTCCTGGATTTTGACTGGCACCAGGTTGCCAGGAAAAGTTTGGCTGTTGGCCCGGATTCTGGTAGAAACCATGGCCCTGACCAGCGTAAGGGTTTTGCATCTGTGGAGACATCATTGGTTGATTCCCCATAAAGGACATAGGATGGTGGGAATTCATCATGTTTGACGGACTTTGGGAAGGATTACTCCATGTCAGTCCTGATGGGAGAGGCATAGAAGTTTGTCTGGGGTTCCATTGACTATGGAAAGAATTACCCCAGAACGGCATTCCAGAGGAAGGAATGGATCCTTGTCCTGAGTTCCAAGGTCCTGGTATATGTGCCCCCAGACGAGAAAGCAGTGGATGCGAAAGGGTTATTACCAAAATTTTCGTTCCAAACAAACGGTGATGAACCTACCGGCTGAGTTTGCACAGGTGTTCCTTGACTCCCGGCTCCAAATGAACTCGTGTGTGCAGGCTGCCCGGCA
This sequence comes from Picea engelmannii, assembly GCA_009831015.1. Classification (NCBI taxonomy): domain Eukaryota; kingdom Viridiplantae; phylum Streptophyta; class Pinopsida; order Pinales; family Pinaceae; genus Picea; species Picea engelmannii. The sequence continues at coordinate 23,409 of ML842438.1, read as the reverse complement.
GACTGCTGATGCGGACCACCAAGTGAAGGGAACGAAAGAGAGATATGACCTCCAGCGTAAGGAAAAGCATTGAAAGGGACAGGAATGCCCCAAAGTTGACCTTGCAGAGGAGCGTTAAATCTCCCTGCCCCCAGAACCAAAGTCTGTAAAGTGGAGTGAGTGAGTGCAGGACTTGTACCTAAACTAGGCATACCGTACGAAAATGGAGGGCTTGTCACACTAGGTGTGAAAGGAGGTGTGTCCACTGCGATAGATGGGGTCGGTCCACTGTGTGACGTAGTTGCAGCTGAGACCATGGTGGCCCGGACCGCCGACAAAGGCAAGTTAGGAGAAGCTTCTCCTGTGGTAGCAACGGTGATGGGAATGGAAGAATTCCCAGAGGAAGTAACAGGGTTTGTTTCCATAGCTGTGTGAGGCACTGACAGGTGTTCGTAAAATTGAATTGGCACAATAACTTGCAGCCAAGTATCAGTGGTTGAGGTTTCAACCAATCCAAGATTGGCGGTCGATTCCTCCGGGATTTGTTCGGGCTCAATGGTTGGTAACCCGGTTGCTTCGAAAGACCCTTGTTGGTCTAGCTTCCACCTCAATGGTGGAGGGGGTGGCTCCAGGATAACCAGCGGTAGGCCCAGAAGCCTTTGTGACTGGCGGAGCTCTGAATCCTCCATTGTGAGAAGATTCATGACACGCTAAGGTATTCTACATGAACAAACAGTAACACACACTAAAATAAGCCCCTATGAGATAATACAAGCAATCACTAACTATTTTGAAGAACAGTTACAACAACCAACACTAGAGCAACTTACCGGTGCAAGTGCAACTCGAATACAGAAGCACCCTCTGGGTATACTCTGCAAAGTGTGGCCCGATTTCTATCCTAGGTACTGCGGTATACCCCCGCAGTCACCTGCATATGTCCCTAGAAAAGATTGGCAACTAGTTTTCCAGCACGCGAATAGTCACCAGGCGGGTACAGTCGATAGTTGGGTAGACCACAATCAGCAGGGTATCAAGCCCGAAACCTGTCAATGGTATCGAGATAAAATGGTCCGGAAGACAACTGAGGACCTCGAACGGATTCGAGACCCATGAATCTCCGTGGAAAATGCAAACGACGGAATCCCTCAACAAATCCTCGATATGTGTTCTCTACTATGCTTGGTCCAGCTTTAGAGGGGTTATCTCCGCTACCTTTCCTTACGCGACCTCATGTTTAGCCCCTGTGTTAGAGGGGGGTCCCGGATAACTTTCACGTAACTGGACTTATACACTCCCTATGACAAACTCCAATGTTTGGTTTGAGTGGCCTTGGAGAATTTACTCTCCAACCTATTCCAAGGCCCTAGTCCTGAGCTAGTGTATGAACCCTACAAACAAAAAGTCTAATAGTTTTTAATTAGTGTTGTTTTTAATGGGATTTTTTACGTCACAAGGTATGAAGTTGAAACTGATGGTGTGTAAAGACTCAAAGAAAAATTAATAAGAAATGCTTGGAAACAAAAACTTTTACAAAAAATGCAAAAACCAGCAACTTTTCACCACGAAAGATTTCTTTTTCTTTTTGACTTTTCTAAGATTTCATGCAGCAAACATATAGGAATTTTGCTCAATCTGCGAGCTACTTATGTGCCAAATGTATTGCAAAAAAACTTATGAAAAAAGACTTGTTCCTAGCTACTGATGCAACAACACAATATTCAAACAAAGAAGAAAATGAAAAATAGATATATTTTTTTTTATTTGAGTGCTAAATGAAGCAACAAAGGGAAAATGTCGACAAGCACAAAACCAAGAAAACAAAATAAAATTCTGGCTTAAAGCGCAGATCGCAAAGAAACAGAGCAAAGACACTCAATGGAAATCGAGAAAGCATTGCTTCTTACGCTTGTCTAAAAACCATAAACCACAACAACAACAACAAAAATTATCTTTTCTATCAAACATTAACTAAGAAAAAACAGGCTAAGGATAAGAGGCCCTAACCTACTGGTTTTGCAACCCTAGACTCAAACCCCTGAGAGGAAAAACTTCTCACCACAAGAGGGGATCACTGTCCCACCCTGAATGAAAAGCCACCTGACAAGCCCACGACTGTCACTGAAACAGCACATGTGCAAACGCGTGCTGAGCTATAACAGAGCGCGGGTACCCGCGAGATGAACTAGTATAGGCTGCGTGTATGTGTAAAATCCAAGATAAAACTGAACATAGACAGCCCAGACCTGGAAGAGGCCTCTGGTATTAACAATCAGGGTCTCTTGAAGGCTTGGATGCTTCCTTTTTTAATAGAAAAGGAAACTAAATGCAAAAACTTAACAAACGCAATAAAGCAGACTGATACAAGACTGTAAACCAGAAAGACCCAGACAGGATCCAGAAAGCCCCCTGAGAATGTGAAATTCTGACAGAGAAGAGGAGACTGAACCATTGCCTTCTAGGCATCTTTTCTTGGTTTAGTATTTAGATCCACAGTCTTATGACGAGGCTGTTGGAAATCTCTTTGGGGAATTGTTGTTGGGAAATAATACCCTACGGACTAACAAGCTAGGGCTGAACTTGTACGCAGATCATGACCTTAAAGAAACCACTTTTAACCTATCACCCCAATACTCAAACCCCTTTTTCACACACAAGCATGGAAAAGACCTACTAACCTTTTTTATCGATGTTTGACGTAGATCCTCCGTTATGCTTTATCCGTTTGCTTGCGCTGCTCCTTCCAAAGGCAATCCTACAATCAAGACAAAACACTACGCATGCATGTTATTCTTCTACCTAAGGGTTAGAGATTAAGCATAAATCAAATAAAATATATATCACTCGTGCATTGGGACAGGAAAAGTATTCTTTTATTAATCTCAAGATGAATCAACTTACAGTGATTATAGAGACCGGCCACCGTTCCTCAATCCTAATCCTGGGCTCCTCCTCTTCTTTGTCCTCCAACTGCTTTTCTTTAATTCTCCTTAAGCTTGAGGAAACGCTAAAGGGTTGGGACAAATGGATTCGGCAATTGGGCAGAGTTTCTTTGCTATCTTTTTCCTCCTCCAAATAGTACCCCTACCCCTTCTTTTATAGGCTAGAAGGATCTAGGGTTTTGGATGAACTCTCGGCCATGCATGGCTGGGACTTTCAGTTAACTGACCCATAGCTTTTGTCCCGTCGGCAACTTTCATGTTTTTATTCTTTGTTAGGTAAACTCAGGATGTAGTAGGCCTGCCAGCGTTCAAACTCGTGTTGTAAGAGGCCTGCCAGCGTTCCAACATGTGCAGTAGTGGGTTAGGGCGCGTGCCACTTGATTTAAGAGGATTTTCAAGAGTTTATTCAGCATGTCTTTGGCAAGGAATGGATATGAGTTGGCCTGATGCCAGGTAAGCATGTGTGGTGCAATTTAAGGTTATAACAGGAATCCACCATGCAGGAGGAGTACAACTCCCTCCTCGAGAACCAGACTTGGGATCTGGTTCCCCTTCCTTCTGGGAGGAAAATTGTCAGATGAATATGGGTCTACATGACCAAGAGTGCAGTGGATGGAAAAATCAATAGATACAAATCCAGACTTGTCACCAAAGGCTTTCAGCAAGTTCATGGTATTGACTATGATGAGACCTTCGCTCCAGTAGTGAAGATGGATTCCATATGATTGGCACTTGCCATTACAACATCCAAGGGATGGGAAGTCCATCAGATGGATGTGAAGAATGCATTTATTCATGGTGATCTCTCTGAGGAGATCTACATGGAGCATCCCTAGGGATTTATGCAGGACTCATCTTTGGTCTGTCGACTGAAGAAGTCACTTTATGGCCTCAAGCAGGCTCCGAGGGCATGGTATGCCAAGATGGACTCCTACCTATTGTCACAGAACTTTGTATGTTGTAAATCAGACCCAAATGTATACATGCTCGGGACAGTTGATTCACTTCTACTTTTAGTTATGTATGTTGATGATTTGTTGATCACCGGTTGCTTGAATTTAGCGATTGTTGCAGTCAGGACGATTCTCCATGACAGGTTTTTGATGATGAACATGGGTCCTCTACACTTCTTCCTTGGACTTGAGATCAGTCAGGATGCATCAGGCATCAAACTGTCTCAAGCCAAGTATGTAGGAGATCTCCTTGAGATATTTCACATGACCGACTGTAAGTTTGCTCCGACTCCTTTCTTATCAGGAGTCAAACTTGAGGATGGCAGGGAGACTCCACTAGTTGACAGCACATTGTACAGATAACTAGTGGGGAGCTTGTTGTATCTCACACACTCTAGACCAGACCTCTCATATGTAGTTGGCATAGTTTCCAGGTTCATGCAAGAGCTGCATGAGCTACATTGGAAAGTTACAAAGCATATCCTTCGATATGTGCAGGGCACTATCACCTTTGGGATTCATTATGCAGAAGACTCTACATTATATCTCATTGGGTTTACTAATTTCTACTGGGTTGGAAAAAGAATTAATTGCAAGTCCACATCTGGTTACTCACTTAGTATTGGTTTCGAGTCTATCTGTTGGTCGAGCAAGAAGCAAGCAGCCATTTCTCTATCTTTAGTCGAGGAAAAGTACAGAGGGGTAGTTAACATAACCATTCAGACTATGTGGCTACAACATTTTCTCACTGAGTTGGGTGTTGGAGCCGCCTTTGTTTTTTGTTTTTAACCCTTCACAATTTTCATCTCGATGCTTGAATTCTAAAGTGGTTTTCTTTCTCCCTCCGAGAGATCGATAATCTCTAAGAGCTTGTCACATAAGCAGCGATGATTTTCTACTCTCAAAACAAGTCCACTTTCGTAAGAATGTTCGCTCTCTTTGTTTTACTTCGGGATCTTGCAAGTTGGATACTATAATCCATGAGTTCACATGTCCCGAGTCACGAAATGGCGAAGTTTTTTTAAATTTTCACTCAAGACAGTAACCAGGGTAAAATCTTTTAACTCATGATTAGACGTCGTCAGGGTTTCGCACCTCAGCGTTCCCCAAACCCAAATTTTTATTTTTACATCCCCGAGAGCCGAGAACGCGAGGTCATATCCGGATAACCCATGTCAAGGATCAAAGGTAAAAAGTTAACTATGTTAAATGTCGTTCTCGGCGTTTCGCCACTCAGCATATCTTTTTCGAAAGTTACGACATCTAAAACCCCAACTCACGAAGTTGCGATGTAATTATAACATGATTAATTAACCACTTAATACAAGATTATCTTCCCCTTAATTAAGCCTTGTTATCGCAATCTCGCGGTTTCGCAACTCGGCATATAAATCTCCCAGAAACTTACCTTCGAAGTTTCGAGTTGCGATATGGAAAATAAAACGATTACTTAAATAGCGATTACCGTAAATTAAGCCAAATTCGGTCCTCGCAACCTCGCGAGTTGGAAACTCAAAGTGTTAAAAGGAAATCTACGATGTAACGAACAGCAAGAAATTGATTAAGCATTGGCAAGATTGGATTAATTAAGCTAAAGCAAGATATATCCCGCGCCTCGAGGCTTGCACGTTTCCTGAGATAGCCATTTCTCTCCATACTTCGACTGACTGTCAAACCGCCAAAAATGTATGACATTTATGGAGAAATAGGGTAAATCTACACTTATAAGATCGGATTTTATGCAATGAATTTATTTCTAATTACGAATTGACAGGTTATTTTGAAAAGTACCGAGATTTCAAATATATATAAGAGTTTATTTTCATTATAATGAACGCATTTTCATAAGCACACAGAGCTCGTCATTTCTAAGTGAACTAATTTCTGCATGTATACGTAGTTCTATCGCAGAAGGGTGAAAACGCAAGCTTCGGCTATGGCTCCACGGAAAGCAGCAAAGGAGAATGTTGAGCTCATAGGACAAGGCTCAGACAATGTCTCCGACACTTCACCCCAGAGTGTCGACTCGGTCCCCAGCTGGTAATTTGTTTCAGACATTCTGCAATCAGAATTAGTGAATTATTCAGACTTAGACGACAATGAAAAGGATGATCTAAACACTAAATACAAGATAGTTGTCCAATCCGAAATGCACAGGGTAGCAGCCAGACCACGGTTGCTCCCATATTATGACATGATCCAATGGGCTTTGGATCACATAGACCTACCCACCAGGACTATCATGAATGAGCAGCGGGTCACGATCGAGACTTTTAGGCCATAACATATCCAAACCATGTATAAGCTCTCGATGACGTCTGAATACACATATGGTGTTGAATTTCTAGAGGAATTCAAAGAAAAGGAGTGCACACAATATGATAAAACCATGCCCAGTTTGATAAAGTATTGGGTCTCGTGCACCGTGAAATTCAGAGCAAATGACCAGGGCGTTTATTCAATCACTTCGCTAGAGCCACAGTATAAGTATGTGGCCATGATGACATGCCGACTATTTGGGAGAGAGGACACATCGCATTTTTTCATTGCATGGGTGCCTCTGATGTTTCGGGTTGCAGAAGGTTGCTCGTTTAATTGGGCAAAGATACTCTCGGACAGTTTGGCCAACCCAGTCACGGAATATCAAAAGCAGAAGGCAAGTGGGAGACCGTCCTCATTCTTCATGTCTGCATATATTATGGACGCAATATGTTCCATGACACCATTCCCGCTGATGAGATAGGCTTGGACTCTGGCCCAAGACAGACCCGTGCATGAATATCATGAAAATCTATGGGAAAATAAGGTGGACAGTTTCATATATGAAATTTTCAACTAGGTGATGGTGCCCCTTCACATCGCCATTTTTGGTCACCCACCACCTCGTATCTCGGACAGCATTGCTGCAAATTTGAGTGGCATAGCGGACTGGTACATGGAGGCAGATTTATCGTACTTCAGAATGTTTGAGGTTGTCGTTCCCCCGCTTGCGCTACCATTGTTCATCCCCGACAAGATGGCTTGTCGCGAGGTCACCCGGCAGACAGTAATTGGCGGGGTAAGTAAACAACTCAAAGGATACTCAAAGAAGGTGTGGCCATCTTTTCCCATTCAGCTGAATTCTTATTCTTTATTGGATTTCAGGCATGCAAAGGTCGAGGTTGCAGCCTTGGAAGACCTGAAGTTGGTCCCCATCGAGTATAAGAAACATGATCCACAGAGGGTTGTAAGCAACCATTTAGCGAATTGTGGACTCAAGAGATTCGAGCATGAGAAATCACCCTCGGATGATATTTTCCGAGGGTCGAGGTCTTATGAAGAAGTTCTAGTCTGGATCCGATCCTTGGCACCTGAAGACACAGTTGTTGTGTTAAAATTCCAAGAGAATAGACGAAGTTGTCTCCCCGTTGTCTCCCCGCACTAAGTGAAGACAGAGTAGGGGAAATGGAGCGATTGCTCTTTCCTCTGTCATAACCGAAATTTTGCGACTATTGAGATTCTACCTACTTTGTAAAAATTGTATAAATATACCCCAGAGAGAAATAAACAGGGCTGGACCTTTTTGAGTCATTTGTAATAGAGTTTTTACATTGAGATTTAATACAAGCAGATATGGAGATTCTCAATTCTATCACTTTTGTATTACAAGTTTGCTTCCTTGTATCTCATTTTTACATTGCAATTCATATTCATAATTGATGTGCTTCGTTGTAATTTAGTAGGACCACTACTATAACGAATGAATTTGGGTTTTCTATAATTGCTTATTGCCTTTCCTCTGCACCAGCTATCAGCTGTGTAAGACTAATCTGCATTTTCGGAATTCTAACATATATTCTTTGTTACATTGATTATTTTCTTACATATTTTCCTCACATGTTTATGTCATGAATTTTTCCCCTAGCTGGAACCTTACACTATGAATGGCTCAATGTTTTTCTCCCATCTCACCCCTTTTATTAAAATATGATACAGTTACGGGAACGAGCCTTAGATTTGCATTCGTATTTTGTTTCTGCAACCGTAAGTTCTCTTTTATAAGATCAAACTGAGACAACACTTAACCTTTCTTACAGTTTTTCATACCTTTATTGTTCCCCCATGACCGTTCCTGTACCAACTCAACATAACATTGAACCTGGACTATCAAATCAAATGCACATTTCCTTGAATCTCTTTGATTTCATTCTGAAAATGGAAACTAACCGGGTTGAACTTGAACAATCATGGACAGCCATTGAACGAGACATAACTACCCAGGAACAGTTCGAAGCCAGACAACGCCAACGAAGAAATCTCCCTTAGTTTCCTTCTCTGAAGATTGATTTTTCTCACTTCTCCATATTTTAACCACTTTCGGATGCCTTGACACTGTACTTTTGAGCCTTAAGTACAGACTCAGGAACAACATCTTTCTAGCGTCGTTGTCAGGGACCGAAGTTACGAAATCTTTTTCCCTAGGAAAACGACAATTGTTTTTTGTTGAAAGTGTTACCCTTTGATAGTGAACAAAGAGTACACACCTTTTAAGGATTTTATCTTTCACTTGGCGACTCCACGAAGAAATAAACTGGCATTCATTCATAGGAATACCAGACAAAACCCGGATGGTGAGCAGTTTACTCCTGTTGTCGATCCCGAAAAAAATCTAAAGGCGAGAGGCTCTTTTAATCCAACCGCTGCAGTTTATCAACTTGAAATCCCATCACCAAAGGCTGAGAGTCCTTCCAAACCCTCAACTTCGCTCAATCCTCATGTCCCTTATCCTTCTTCCCCAAACTTTCCTCTTCAAAAAGAAACTAAAGATTCCCTTTTTATTTTCCAAAACCCCCTGTATAAATCCCCACAAGCAACAATGGCAGATGTCGGAGGAGGAGGTGGAGGGTTTATAGGAGGAGGCGGAGGGTTTGTCAGAGGAGGAGGGGGAGGAGTCCCTCTAGGAGGAGGTGGAGGCCAAGGGCCTCCCCCCCCTCCCAGAGTTTTTGCAAATGTCACAGCCAAATACGCTCCATTAGTATTGCCCAACCCCCTACACGATCTTCTAGAAAATTATATAAACAATTTACCGAAATTCAATGGGGAGGGAGATCTGACCACTGCTGAACATATAAATCTTTTTGACCAATTCGCAGATCTCTGCGGTGCTGAACACGAGGATGTATATTCGAGACTCCTTGTCCAAACTTTTGAAGGTCAGGTCAGAACTTGGTTTCGGAGCCTACCCACAGCTTCTATCCCGTCATATGATGCTTTGGAAGATGCTTTCCTCAGACAATGGGGCGAGCGAAAATATCATCTCTATTATCTAACTGAATTCAGGTCTTTGAAGAAAAAGAACTCAGAAACAGTCATGGAATTCATTCTGAGATTCAACAAGATGTACAATAAAATCCCAGTTGAAGTCAAACCATCTCAACCTGCGGCCAAAGTGACCTTCGCTGAAGCTTTCGAGCCGGATTTCGCACTACTTTTGCGAGAGAGAAGGGGAGCCATCTTAAACTGTATGCAGGATGATGTAGTAGAGATAGAATCTAATATGATGGCTTCGGGTAAACTTAAGGCTAGAGTAGAGACTAGAAACTGAGAGCCCAAACACTTTAGAGAAAAGGTTGTCCCTTCAGGGTCTAATAGATCCTCAAACGATAAGGTGGACGATATGGCTAGAGTGATTAAAGAGTTGTCAAATAAAATAGCCTGGATGGAACTCGAATAGGCCAAGGCTGACACTTACCCCAAAAAATATTTCAAGAGGATTCAAAACCCTCCTAATCAACAAAGACAAATAAAAAAAGAGGATCAAAAAATACAAGCTCCCTTGAAGAATGAAAATTTTATAGGAGCTAACGACTTTCAAGACTTTGAGGATTCAGATAATGATGTCACAAATTTTGGTGATGAATATAGTCAACCATATCTGACTCGCGAAGACTACGAAAAGTCTCTAAATATGCCAAAGCCATCAAATGAGAGTGAGGAGGATGATCACCCCGAGATCTGTGAATCTCAATCAGAAACTGAGATAATGATGGATGATTTTCAACCAAGGTACAACCTGAGATCTTAGAATAAACCTACCTCAACAATTCAACCCAAGAAAATCCTTCAGAGAGGTCAAGCTTATGAGCCTCCTTCGAACGAGACCACACTACCCAACAATAAAACTAGAAAAATAAGCACTCAAGAGTCCGAGGTGGAAAAAGTTGGGACTCAAACACAGGAAACCGAACCCATAAATAAAGCTATGTCTTCAACTAGGACCATGAATGATAAATCTGTCCAGACAAATAAGTCAGAAAGGAAGAATTCATAAGTCTCAACCGGAGAAATAAACAAGGTGAGAGGAGCTTTTAGTTTCAAAAATGAGTTAAACAAAATTAAGATACCAATCCCTTTGGTGGAATTAGCGAAAAACCTTGTTTATCGCAAACAAATTACCAAAATGATAGGTGTCTCTGAACTAGAAAGCCACTCTGATGTTATAAACTTGGAAGATGATAGACCTAACATCACTTTTGGTCTCCATTTTGAAGGGTCCAAAGACAACATCACTCCCTTTTATATTACTCTGAACGTACATGATCAGTTGCTGCATAATTGTATGTTGGACTCTGGAGCTTCCCATAATGTTATGCCCAAGATTATAATGGAGAAGTTGGGTCTCCAGATCACAAGACCTTATGTAAATCTGTACTCTTTTGATTCGAGGAAGGTTAAATGCATGGGAATGATAAAATATTTGGTAGTTACCCTGGCACAGGTCCCGGTCAAGAGTATCCTGATGGATGTGGTTATCACAGACATTCCCCCTAAGTATGGCATGTTATTATCTAGGTCATGGGGAGCCAAGTTGGGGGGTTCTCTTCAGTTAGACATGACTTATGCCACAATCCCTGTGTTCGGTGGTCAGTTCACTCGTTTATACAGAGAAACAAGATTAGCATATACGATTCGTGACCCTCAAAACCCACACAACTTCCCTATTTACATTGCAGACCAAGATCTGGGAAATTGCATCTTGTCTTTTGATGATGGTATGGATGGTTGCCTGGAGGAAATCGATACAAAGAAAGAAGAGTCAAACCCCATGACAGAATATCTGTGCAATACTGGTGTCTGGAAAATGTATTTTGACGGTGCTTCGTCTTCTGAAGGGGCAGGTGTTGGAGTACTTTTGGTGGCACCTGCAGGTAAGTTCATTGTTCCTTTCTCCTATCGTTTACAGTGGGACATAGATTACACTAATAACATATGCGAGTACGAAGCATTGATCTTAGGATTAGAAGCTGCCAAAAAGCTAAATATAAAAAACTTGGAGGTATATGGTGATGCGGAATTAATAGTAAAACAAGTAAACCGACAATACATAGCCAGGCATCCCAGACTAAGAGCGTATAGAAATTGTGCTTGGGATCTCATGGAAAAAATTTTCTCATCTATGAATATCTATTGTATCCCTCGCGCAAAGAATCTACATGTTGATGCATTGGAAAAGGCAGCTTCAACCTTCTCTCCTCCCACGACCTTCAAACTGAAGTATCACATTGAAATCAGATACAAACCCTCCATACTAGACAATATCCGACACTGGCAAGTCTTTGAAGATGACAAACAAATTGAGAAATTCCTTACAGCATTAGGCGAATTCTCAGAAACTCACGCTGACTAAGAAAATCAGAATGACTCCATGTGGATCATGCAAGAAGGAGAGGAACCTGAAGTCTTCCGAAAAAAAATTGCGGATCATCATATGTTGGTCCTTAAAAGCAATCAAATTCCCAAAGGATTGATTCCTTTGGAAAGGCTTTTTTATCAGAACAATGTACCTGTAAAGTCCACTTTGCAGCCCCAACCAGAAGAGGTGGAGGACTGTGATTTAGGAACAGAAAAGGAACCCCGGATGGTAAAAATATCGAAGTTCCTCCCTCACAAAGAGAAAGTTAAGTATAAATACTTACTCAAACAATATAAATATGTCTTCGCTTGGTCTTATGATGAGTTGAAAATGTATGACACTTCCATTATTGATCACAAGATACCGTTGAAGCCTGGGATCAAACCGTTTAGGCAAAAGATTAGGCAAATTAACCCCATTTTGTTACCCTTTATAGAAAAGGAAGTTAAAAAACTCTTGGACGCAAAAATTATCGTACCTCTGAGATACTCAGACTGGGTAGCTAACCTAGTCCCAGTCAGGAAAAAGAATGGGGAAATCAGACTATGTGTGGATTTTCGAAACTTAAACAAGTCATCTCTCAAAGATAACTACCCGCTGCCCAAGATGGACCATGTTTTAGAAACGGTTGTTGGGGCTAATCGAATGTCTATGATAGATGGTTTCTCTGGTTATAATCAGATCGCTATGAATGAACAAGAAAGGGAAAAAACATCTTTCACCATGCCCTGGGGTACTTTCATGTATGATAAAATGCCTTTTGGATTGATGAATGTAGGTGCCACTTTCCAGCGAGCTATGGACATCGCTTTCATGGGAGAAAGGGACAAGTTCGTAGTTATTTACCTCGACTATCTAACGGTTTTTTCTAAGACCGACGAAGAACATTTGATGCATCTAAAACAGATGTTTGAAAAGTGTCGCAGGTTTGGTCTATCCCTGAACCCAAAGAATTCGCATTTTGCGATGCGGGAAGGTAAGCTACTGGGCCATGTCGTATCTAAGGAAGGAATCAAGATTGATCCTAAGAGGATTGAAGCGATAGATACTATCACTATCCCGAGAAATATAAAATAAATTCAATCATTCTTAGGAAAGATAAATTTTCTACGAAGGTTCATCCCAAATTTTGTTGAGATTGTCAAATTGATTACAGGAATGATGAAGAAGGATAGCGGGGTAAATTGGACCATCGAGGCCAGGGCATCGTTCGCGCATATTAAAAAAGTTATAAGTGAGGCCCCTGTGTTAGCAAGTCTGGATTATCTGAAAGATTTTCTCATCTTCTCTTTTGCTTCTGAACATGCCATCGTCGCAGTGCTCTTGCAGAAAAATGGAGAGGGGCTCGAACAGCCGATAGCGTTTTTTAGCAAAATCCTCAGAGATGCAGAACTGAAATATGACATAATAGAAAAACAAGCATACGCAATGGTAAAGGCATTGAAGGCATTTAGAACCTATGTGCTACATTCAAAAATAATCGCGTATGTGCCTACCAGTTCCGTAAAAGACATATTGGTACAGCCGGACAGTGACGGAAAAAGAGGGCGATGGCTCGCTAAAATACAAGAATTCGATCTCGAAGTCAAGCCAACTAAATTGATAAAGGGGTAGGGTCTGGCCAAACTCTTGGTTGAGTCGAATCTTAGAGCTCTTGATATTAATTGCCTACAAGAAGAAGACGGAGACACACACCTGCACGAGCGAGATGACCAAATAGATCCAAGTAAGGTCGAGGAAAAGTTCATATCGTCAAGCTGGTATAAAGGCATAGTGTTCTACCTGTTAAACCTGAAATGCCCAGATGGACTATCACCAGCCAAATGTAGAACTTTAAAACCCCATGCTGTAAAATATTTCATCATTGAAAATCAGTTATACTGGAAGGATCCACTCGGGTTCCTGCTAGTCTGTTTGGTTGAGTCGGAAAATCCACGGGTTATAGAGGAATTTCATGAAGGAGTTTGTGGAGGACACCATGCATGGAGAGCCACAACCTACAAGATCTTGAGGGCCGGATACTATTGGCTGAAACTATTTTCAGATGTCAATGCCAAAGTACACGCGTGCAACCCTTGTCAAATATTCACTGGTAAACAGAAACTCCCTGCACTACCACTTATTCCAGTCAAAGTTGAAGATCCATTTCAACAATGGGGTCTAGACTTCATAGGGGAAATTAATCCTCGTTCCAGTGCTCAGCATAAATGGATCCTAACAGCTACAGATTATTTTACTAAGTGGGTGGAAGCCATTCCAACCAAAAGGGAAATAGACTCGGTGGTGATCGATTTCTTGGAAGATAACATCTTGTCAAGATTCGGGTGTCCCCGAAAGATATTCATCGATAACACCCAGGCCTTCAAATATATGGCTATGATCAGCTTCTGTCAGAAGTATAATATCGTTCTCTTCCATTCTACTGCATATTACCCCCAGGGGAACGGATTGGCCGAATCATCTAACAAGATCCTAGTGAACATAATCAAGAAAGTATTGGATGAAAATAAAAGGTCTTGGCATGTGCACTTGAAATACACATTATGGGTGAACCGCATCAGCACTAAAAGGTCTATCAGCATTTCGTCGTTTCAAATGGTCTATGGGACAGAGGTGATACTACCTATAAACCTGGCACTGCCAGTGATGAAGCTATGGCAGGATCAAAACGAAGAACCCAATCATGTAACCAGGAGAATTAACCAGTTGATAGAGGTTCAACAGCACAGAGTTGAAGTCGATGAAAAAATGCAGAAGTACCAGGATGAGATGAAAGCATTGTTTGATCTCAAGGCAAAAGACAGGGAATTCCTTCCAGGTGACTTAGTACTAAGATGGGATGCCAGAAAAGAGGAAGCCGCGAAGCATGGTAAATTTGACCACCTCTGGTACGGGCAATTCAGGGTCTCGGCTCCAGAAGGGAAAAATTCCTTTCTGCTGGAAAACATCGACAGAGAAGTCCTCAGCGCCCCTATCAACGGGTGATATCTGAAACATTACATGACATAAAAGTTGCCATTAAAAAATAAATAAATAAAATAAAATTTGTGTACATACATGCATTTTTATTACCATTTGGACTTTCTGTTTTCTTCTGTTCATAATTTTTAGACATATTTTGAATAAAATTCCGTGTTTGCTTTTTACAGGATTCAGCTGCTTGCAAAGCTAGTAGGAAGAGTAATTCGCAAGGCGGTTTCAGGAATAAATCGGCATGAAACAGGTGATATCTAAAAGTAGCTTCATAATTCACAAAGAAAGTGAAAAGGAAAGGTAAAGGTGAGCTTTCTCAATACACATGTTATGAAAGACTGTTAAAGTAAAGCAAGGTAACATCATTCAAACTACAATATCGGCTAAAGTGTTAGATAACAGGATTATTGCGTGGCTTGGTAAACTTTGATTTAAAATGATTTGAATGATACAATAAAACTATGAACAGTCAGTCAAAAGTAACCATACCCCCAAGGCATCTACAAGAGCCAGTCTCGAACTGTTTTGACTTCCTGTATTTTCAATCAATAAATCGCCTCCCTTTATCCTGCCTGTTTTCGGGTCTAAGTTTTGACAAGTTGCCATCTTTTCATTTCATTGCGAAGGGATAAAGTTTTTTCATTTCAAACATCATAGGTTTCAAAACAGATCTTGATAGGGAAGCGGGTCTTCACAACTACTTGATCTCCTGCTAAGCGAAGGAACATTTAGAGCGATCCTAACTTTCCTAGATTTTTCAACAGCATCAGAAGAATCAAAGCTTGCTCAAACAGGATGCCCTTTAAAAAATTATTTTCCTTTTCTCCCTAAGAATGAAGGTGTTGTGAGGTTCAAGGGAAGCTTGGTACTGAGTACTCAAAGTAAGTTGATAGACCTCTTATGCAAAATATTACACAGATGTCAGCCCTGATACAAACTGATTGCCCCCATCTTCGTGCTCAAAAAAATAAAATTATAAGACAGGTGGTGAAAGGAAATTCAGAAATGATTGCCCCCACCTAGTCTAGGAAGACAATGAAAGGAAATTCAGAAATGATTGCCCTCGTCTTAGCATTTAAATGCATAAATATATTCCGAAGTGGTGAAAGGAAATTCAGTGTAAGGGGTCAGATAACTTCACCGGGGTACTGAACAGGCTTGCTGGCAGTGAAGCAATGTCTGAGATATCTGTAAGGTTTTTATACATGAATATCACTCTACTCTGGTAACCAACGCTTTCTAAAACCCGATCCACATCCTAAATTCAAACGGGACTTCCCGATTAAAAAAAACATATAATCTCATTCTTTTGATGTAAGCCGAGAGCCACAAGATCTGTTGGATCTCCTAGGGTCGTTTCGACTGTCTTACAACATACCTAAAGTTAGTAGTGGGAGAGGGAAAATTGTGAAAGGGACTACAGTTGTGTTTGAAAAAAGTATCTGATTTTGAAAAGCTTCTCGAGGTGAAGAGCGGAGTCTTTTCCCCCCTTCGATCCTTTTCTCTTTGGAATTTTTCCACATGATTGAGCTTTTGACTCCATTTACCCAATATTGGCACATGGTCTACTGTTCTTCCCGCCTCACAGGGAAGCGGGATCCCTAGTTGGAGCCTATGTTGGAGTTGCCTTTGTTTTTTGTTTTTAACCCTTCACAATTTTCATCTCGATGCTTGAAGTCTAACGTGGTTTTATTTTTCCCTCCGAGAGATCGATAATCTCTAAGAGCTTGTCATGTAAGCAGCGATGCTTTTCTACTCTCGAAACAAGTCCACTTTCATAAGAATGTTCACTCTGTTTGTTTTACTTCAGGATATCGCAAGTTGGATACTATAATCCATGAGTTCACACATCCCGAGTCACGAAACGGTGAAGTTGTGTTAAATTTTCACTCAAGACAGTAACCAGGGTAAAATATTTTAACTCATGATTAGACATCGTCGAGGTTTCGTGCCTCAGCGTTCGCCAAACCCACAAATTTTTATTTTTACATCCCTAAGAGCCGAGAACGCGAGGTCATATCCAGATAACCCATGTCAAGGATCAAAGGCAAAAATTTAACTATGGTAAATGTCGTTCTCGGCGTTTCGCCACTCGGCATATATTTTTCAAAAGTTACGACATCTAAAACTCTGACTCACAAAGTTGCGATGTAATTATAACATGATTAATTAACCACTTAATAAAAAATTATCTTCCCCTTAATTAAGCCTTGTTATCGCAGTCTCGCGGTTTCACAACTCAGCATATAAATCTCCCATAAACTTACCTTCGAAGTTCCAAGTTGCGATATGGCAAATAAAATGATTATAAAATTAATTATGCCTTAAATCGCTATTACCATAAATTAAGCCAAAGTCGGTCCTCGCGACCTCACGAGTTGGAAACTCAAAGTGTTAAAAGGAAATCCACGATGCAACGAACAGCGAGAAATTGATTAAGCATTGGCGGGATTGGATTAATTAAGCTAAAGCAAGATATATCCCACGCCTCGAGGCTTGCATGTTTCCCAAGACAACCATTTCTCTCCATACTTCGACTGACTGTCAAACCGCCAAAAATTTATGACATTTATGGATAAATAGGGTAAATCTATGCATATAAGATCAGATTTTATGCAATGAATTTATTTCTAATTACGAATTGACAGGTTTTTTTGAAAAGTACCGAGATTTCAAATATATATAAGAGTTTCTTTTCATTATAATGAACGCATTTTCATAAGCACACAGAACTCGTCATTTCTGAGTGAACTAATTTATGCATGTATACGCAGTTCTATCGCAGAAGGGTGAAAACGCAAGCTTCGGCTATGGCTCCACAGAAAGCAGCAAAGGTGAATGTCGAGTTCGCAGGACAAGGCTCAGACAACGTCTCCGACACTTCACCCCGGAGTGTCGACTCGGTCCCCAGTTGGTCATTTGTTTCAGACATTCTGCAATTAGAATTGGTGAATTATTCAGACTCAGATGACAATGAAAAGGATGATCTAAACACTAAATACAAGATAGTTGTCCAATCTGGAATGCACAGGGTAGCAGCCAGACCACGGTTTCTCCCATATTATGACATGATCCGATGGGAATTGGATCACATAGACCTACCCATCAAGACTATCATGAATGAGCAGCGGGTCACGGTCGGGACTTTTAGGCCAGAACATATCCAAACCATGTATAAGCTCCCGACGACGTCTGAATACACATATGGTGTTGAATTCCTAGAGGAATTCAAAGAAAAGGAGTGCACACAATATGATAAAACCATGCCCGGTTTGATAAAGTATTGGGTCTCACGCACCGCGAAATTCAGAGCAAATGACCAGGGTGTTTATTCAATCGCTTCGCTAGAGCCACAGTATAAGTATGTGGCCATGATGACATGCCGACTATTTGGGAGAGAGGACACATATCATATTTTTATTGTGTGGGTGCCTCTGATGTTTTGGGTTGCAGAAGGTTTCTCATTTAATTGGGCAAAGATACTCTCGGACAGTTTGGCCAACCGAGTCACGGAATATCGAGAGCAGAAGGCAAGTGGGAGGCCGTCCTCATTCTTCATGTCCACATATATTATGGACGCAATATGTTCCATGACACCATTCC
>ML842436.1:0-22040 GCA_009831015.1 Picea engelmannii | reverse complement strand
CTCTAGGTTGCTAGAAAAGAAGAATGAAGAAAATAGAAAGAGTTATGCAGAAGTACTCAAAGGAAGGAATCATGGTCAACCAGAATCTAAGAAAATTATTGAAGATACATCTTCAAGAAGACCATCCATGTTCAAGCCACAAATAAGCTTCAATAATGATCATGATCAGTCAAGGGAAAAATTTAGAAGGACTATGCCACAAAGAAGATCATTCACTCCCAGGTATGCAAATTTATTTTATGGTAATTGTTTTTATTGTACTAAATTTGGACATAAGGTTGCAGATTGCAGGGATTATAAAAGAAATGTTCAAGCAAGAAGTGCCTATGTGGTTGCACGTAACATTCAGTGTTACAAATGTCATAACTATGGACACATAGCCAGTGATTGTAGAAGCATGATCGATACTTCCATGAAAGAGAATACTGATATCAGATATAAGAAAGTATGGATAATAAAACATGAAGAACAGGTTAACAAAGACAAGGTACCAGAGATTGCAAGATTGGAAATAAAACGAGATGAAGAAAATTCTATAGAGAAAAGAAAAGATGTCAGATACAGAAAGGTTTGGAAAATAAATGAAAGAAAGGAAGGCCAGGTAAATAAGGAACATGTTCAAGAGATTGTACTTTCAGGAATTGTAGTGAAAGATGAATCCACGGACAAAAATAAAGAAGTCAGAGCTCAGAGAGATAATGAATCTACCAATGAAGATGATGATGAATACACATCAGAGTAGGAATTGTTCTGAGCCATCTGGCTTAGAGACTCCCAAGTAATATGAATATTAGACATGGGGAGTCTATGCGATAGTTGTGACAGACTAAAGAACCATCCTTCGAGCAGCTTGCAGAGTTTGAGAAGACAGATTCAGAGCAATCGGTTAGCATAAGTACAGTTTGATAGATTAATCAAGACTTCATGATAGTATAGTGATAAATGGATCAACATTATGGACAGTTTCACAAGTAGAGTCTTGGACAGTATGGACAGAGATGGATTCGTAAGAACACTTAGCAGGTTTCGACAGATATATGATAGTGACGAGAGCATGGATTCATAGATTGGTTCAGAGAATAGTTCAAAGAAAAAGGAACATTATCATAATGGATGATAATTACACAGGAAATGGCTCGAACAATGCTAATGGATTCCAAATTGACATATATATTTTAGACACATACAGTGCATACATCAGTTCACATTCAAAACAGAGTAATTCTCATAAATAACAATGACAAAACTCCCTACGGACTATGGAAAGGAAGCGCAGACAACAACCTCTACATCAAGGTAAGTTAAGGTAATATTTTATTAATTGAAGTTTATGTTGATGATAATATTTTTGGTAATGATGATGACAGGTTAAGACAGAAATTTGCAAAAGATATGGAAAATGAATTTGAAATGTCGTTACTTGGAGAACTATCCTTCTTTATGGGACTTCAGATACGTCAAAGCAATCAAGGAATTTTTATTTCTCAAACCAAGTATATCAGAGAAATGTTGAAGAGGTTCAGAATGGAAGAATGCAAACTAGTTATCACTCCCATGAAAACCAGTTGTAAGTTGAGAAAAGATGATGATTTGAAGTCTACAGATCAGAGGCAATACAGGTCAATGATTGGTAGCCTACTATATGTGACATCATCCAGACCAGATGTAATGCAGGTAGTTGGACAGGTGGCATGATTTCAAGCAACCCCAAAGGAATCACGTGTATTAGTGGTAAAGAGGATCTTCAAATATCTCAAAGGAACATAAGAGTTTGGATTATGGTATCCAAAAGGAAAATATATATCATTTATTGCCTACACAAATGCAGATTGGGCAGGTTGTATTGATGACCGACGAAGCACCAATGGAGCAGCATTCTACTTAGGTGAGTGTTTGGTATCATGGCTAAGCAAGAAACAATCATCAATATCTTTATCTACAGCCGAGGCAGAGTATATTGCAGAAGCAACATGTTGTACATGGGTTCTTTGGATGAAACCAACTTTGACAGATATACAAGTTGAGTATGATGAGCCCATTCCAATATATTGTGATAATACAAGTTCCATCAGTATCTCAAAAAACCCAGTGTTGCACTCCAAGATGAATCACATTCCAATCAAGTATCACTTTCTACGGGAACAGGTTGCAGAAAAGAACATCAGAGTTGAGTATGTGGGCACAAAAGAACAAGTGGCAAACATCTTTACAAAACCACTTCCATGGGAAGCCTTTGAATATCTTCGCCAAGGAATTAGAGTTATTTCTACTCCAAAATGAATGTTTTTTGAATGCTTTTTGAATGCTTTTTGAATTCTTATCTTATATGTCTTAGATGTACACGAGGAAGCACCATAAGAGGACAGTTCAGTCAGGGGGAGCATCCCTGGATGGAAAGATACCTTTGTCATTGATGACAAAGGGGGAGAGATTTATCAGATGCATAGGAAAAAGGCATGGTTCTAGGGGGAGCATGAGTGATATGATTTCAGTATTGCGTCAGAGTGTTGCCATCAATGCCAAAGGGTGATATTGTTGATTAAGGATGGTTGTCATTGATGTCAACCCTTGAAGAAAGCCCCGTAGCACAAAGGTTTGGGTAATGGACCCAAGATTGTTTGATGTAAATATGACTCATTATTTTTTTTCATGGTTGATAAGAAGTAAATATGGATGAACTCCAAAGTGGTCCCCTTAGGGTGAAAGCCTTTACAGGAAGACGCTTTGTGGATTAAGATAACCCATGCTTAATTGTGGAATAATGAGATGAATGACAATGAATTTTTCAGGGAAACTATCCTATATGGATAGTTCTTGTCATGCCATTTCCGATGGTATGTAGAATGTCACATAACTCCTCACGGTTAGAGATTTATGACCATGTGAAGTTGGAGAACCCAGGTTTGGGTAATGGACCCAAGTTTATTTGATGGATAACGGTATGATTTTTGTTATATTTGAAGGTAATACTATTCTATATGGATAGTACATGTCATTCCATTTCTAGTGATATGTGGAATGTCACACAAATCCTCATGGTTTGAGAGTTATGGCCTGACGAAGTTGGAGGACCCTCATATGTCATCTAGAAGCCCCAAAAGGTCAACGTAGTCAAAGTGGTTTCAAAGATTTTAAAAGGTAAATAATAAATTGAAGTGATGAGTGTATTATAATTCAAAGTGAATACAAAATAAATTATTTCAATAATAATTTAATGGATAAATTAGAAGTGGGTTAACCCTAAAATAAGGAAAGTGGGCCAAGTGACCTAGAAGATGTTTTTAAGGAAGCTAGTTGGAAAGTATAAATAAGAGGCAAGGCTCTCTCGTTTTAATTACACTTGAGCATATTGAATATCTATAGTTGTCTGAGGTAACCAAGGATATCTAAGCCGAATTTCTAAGGGAAGGTGAAGAAAAGAAGGCTGAAATGCAAGGAAGGATAAATTCTTTTGATGGTGTTTTCTAAGGTATGTTATTTATAGGTCATCTCACCATTTTCGCTATAAAATTTTTTCTATAATGATTCAGACCATGAAATTTCTATTACATTTTGAAAATATACCCAAGTATATGTGGTAAAAAATTAAGCTTGTGGGTCGTTGTATTTTGGGAGTTACACTCCATGGAAAATAGGGTTTGTGGCTAGTCCTGGAACTAGTAAAAAACAGGTGTTTCAAGTAAAATGTCATAACTTCTTCATAAAAGATCTAATTTAAGTGAAACCAAATGAGTTGGTTAGGGTACAATCTATAGTATGTTTTGTAACAGTTTCAGATCAATTCAACAAATATTTCGTGCAAGGAACTCTCTACAAGGTCTCTCTCTAGAATAAGCCAGAATTCAGCAAGGTATGTCATTTTTGCTATAACTCCTTTTCTGAGAGGTTCCAAGTAGTGATACCTGGAGGAATTGCATAAAAAACACTGAATAACATTGTATATTAGTTTCATATATTTATACATTACAGGTTCAAATTTATGATTACTTCAAGTTAGGGTTGTTGACTAATTTATGATTAATTCAAGTTAGTCTCTTGATGTTAAAGTTAAGGAAGGTTTGTAGTGATGTGATCATATACATAAGGTCTATTACAGAGCTACAAATCATATTTGGATTATGAAATTGATGAGGGATTTTGGTTGAGGTACATGTTGAGTACATGGTTGAGACAAGAAGTTGATGAGTTGGCACATACATGAGGTGTATAGTGGATGATGTTGGTACATATTGATGAGTCATAGTTGATGAGTAGTTGACACATGATTGGTACATATTGATGAGTCATAGTTGATGAGTACTTGACACGTGATTGGTACATACTTGGTACATGGTTGGAGGCACTTGTTAGTAGTATTGTTGACACATGGTTTATAGTTGATGCAACATACTTGTATTATTAGAAGCACATATTGATCTTGGTGATGATTATGAGTTGTTGTGTTATGCTTGGTTGATACATATCTTTGATATTTGTCTTGGTAATTGATCTTGGTGAGTAGATCTGATTTGGTTGATAACATTGATGAGACAGGTTATTGTGATAGGTTGTTTGAACAAGTTGTTGTGACAAGTTATTTGTACAGGTTTGGTGCATGGTTGATGCACTTGTTCAAGGTACAGGTTGGTGCATGGTTGATGCACTTGTTTATGGTACAGGTTGATTATAGTTTGAGGTACAGGTTGATGCATGGTTCAGGTTATTGGTACATGTTATTTGGTGTAGGTTGATTGGTACAGGTTTACAATGGTATATCTCACAGTGATAGTGTGAAAGTGGTTCCATCATTCTACTTCTACTTCAAGGCGGTTGGACGGGGCAAGGACAGGTGGTTGTAGCCTCCTTTCGGTTGTAGCCGTATAACATAGGGGGTTGTAGCCTCCTTCTGGTTGTATGCAGAGAATTGGGTAGCTGGAGCTTCCCTCAGGTTGTATCCTGAGAAACTAGGGGGTTGGAGCCTCCTTCCAGTTGCAGCTGGAAAACAGTGACAAGATCCAGTATGATGTACCAAAATTCAAAGGTATCTGAATGAAATGCCATCTTCCATCAGTGACAAGATCCAGTATGATGACACAAAAACAATGGAAGAAACTATAAGGAGAGAAAAAATCTTATATGATCAACAAAAATAAAAGCCTACTTTCCAAAAAGCTTGGGAACACAAGAAGAAGTTTAAGAGGGAACAAAGGAAAAAGGGAATCAAACCAACCTTTTTCAGGAATGGACCTCAAGGACAACCGGATTTTAGAGAGCCCAGGAAGGCTAAAGTGGGTGGACAAATTCCAAGACAGCCACCTATGGAATGTTGGAGTTGTAAAGGAAATCATAGGTACAAAGATTGCCCCCACAGAAATGAAAAAGCGAGAACTGTCCACAATGTTCAACAGGAAAAAATAGTGGACAACATGGGCAGAAGTGTACCAAGGATCTACGCAACCCTGGACAACAAACAAGCAGAATATCAGTGACACATGATTGAAGTGGAAGGTATGATCAACAACCATGCCCTTAGTATTTTAGATGATTCAGGGGCTAGTCATAGTTATGTAGATCCTAGAGTGGTGGAAAGTTTTCAATTGTCGAGAAGAAAACATGGAAAATCTTGGTTAGTGTAGTTGGCTACAGAAACCAAGAGAAAGGTTACAGAATTGGTTAAGTCTTGTCCAGTGGACATGAACAGACTGAGCATGAGAGTTGAATTGAACATTTTACCTTTACGTTCCTATGGTTGTCTAATTGGGATGGATTGGTTGGACCAACACCATGCCATCTTAGACTATCATAACAAAGAATTCACTTTCCTGGATGAGGAAGGGAATCAAAGAATAGTCCAAGGATTTCCCAGGGCAGTTACTGTTAAAGAAATCTCAGCAATGCATCTGAAGAAGTGCTACAGAAAAGGCTAACAATTATTTGCAGCCCACATGGAGGAAGCACCTAAGGATAAGGTGTCAACTATTGAAGAGCATGCAGTATTAAAATATTTTGAGGATGTATTCCAGGAGGTACCAAGACTACCCCCAAAGAGAGACATTGACTTCTCTATTAACCTGATTCCTGGAGCAGCTCCAGTGTCAAAAACTCCTTACAGAATGAGTACACCAGAGATGAAAGAACTGCAATTGCAGCTTGAAGAGCTTCTGAAGAAGGTGTATATACGCCCAAGTGTGTCACCTTGGGGAGCCCCGGTCCTATTTGTGAAGAATAAGAATGGGACATTGAGATTTTTCATCGATTTCAGACAATTGAACAAGGTATGGTCATTATGAATTCACAGTGGTGTCATTTGGGCTGTCAAATGCACCCGTTGTTTTTATGTGCTTAATGAATGGTGTATTCAGGGAATATCTAGACAGGTTTGTCATAGTATTTTTGGATGACATCCTAGTGTATTCCAAGTCATAGGAAGAGCGTGAACATCATTTGAAGATGGTGTTGCAAGTGCTAAGAGAGCACCATCTGTATGCCAAACTGAGCAAGTTCTCATTTTATCAAAAACAGATCCATTACTTGGGGCATATCATTTCAAAGGATGGGATAGCCATGGATCCTGAGAATATATAATCCATCAGAGAACAGTCAGCACCAAAGAATGTGACAGAAGTAAGATCCTTTATGGGTCTAGTTGGCTACTACAGAAGGTTCATTGCAGGGTTCTCAAGGATAGCTCACCCTATCACTTCCTTACAAAGGAAGGAGAAGAAGTTTCAGTGGACAGAAGAATGTGCGAGAAGATTCCAACGATTGAATCAATTGTTAACCAATGCTCCAATCCTGAGGATTGCATATCCGAATGAATATTTCGTAGTGTGCACAGATGCATGCAAAGAAGGACTAGGAGGACTCCTCGACCATCATGGATTTGTAATATGTTATGAGTCCAGGAAGCTGAAAGAGCATGAAAAGAACTATGCCACTCATGATTTGGAGTTGGTGTCCATCGTTCACGCTCTGAAGAAATGGAGGCATTACCTCATGGGAAGGAGGTTTGAACTGAGGACAGACCATAACAGTTTGAAGTATTTGTTTGATCAACCAACCTTAAATGCTAGGTAGAGGAGATGGTTGGAATTCTTTTGTGAGTACGACTTTGATATCAAGCATATCAAAGGAAAAGAGAACAAAGTGGTTGATGCACTCAACAGGAGAGTGCATGAATTACATGCTATAGCCATTAGCATGTACCAAACTAACATTAAAGGCAGAATTTTGGAAGCTGCAAATGCAGATTTGCAGTACATGGAATTGGTAGCAAAGCTACAACAAGGTAATATGGTACAGAGAGTGGAAGATTATAAATTGGAAAGTGATGGAAAACTCCTGTACAAAAACAGAGTTTATGTACCTGATTCTCAGGAATTGAAAATTACAATTTCGAAAGAAATGCATAATGTACCTTATGTTGGGCACCCTGGATATCAGAAAACTATGGTAGTAGTCAAGAGCCATTACTTATGGCCAGGTATGAAAAAGAAAATTGCATAATACATCACCAGATGTATGGAGTGTCAAAAGGTTAAAGCTGAGCACAGGCACCCAGCAAGGTTGCTACAACCATTACCCATCCCTGAGTAGAAGTGGGAAGTGATGACAATGGATTTCATCACAATATTGCCTAGAACCGGCAAGCAGCATGATTCAATCATGGTGGTGGTGGACAAGCTTATGAAATCTACCCATTTTATTCCATTAAAGACTACTCACAAGGCAGTTAATGTTGTTGATTTATTTTTAAGGGAAATAGCGCGATTTCATGGTGTTCCCAAGAAAATTGTGTCTGATAGAGACCCAAAATTCACCTCAAAGTTCTGGAAAGAGTTATTCAAGGGGTTTGGAATGAATCTGAACTTCAACACTACTTATCATCCTAGATCTAATGGGAAGACAGAGAGGGTGAACCAAGTGATAGAATATATGCTAAGGATGTATGCGATGGACAAACCATCTAAATGGGAAGACTACCTACACTTGGTAGAATTTACCAACAAAAATGGGTATCAAGCATCACTAAAGATGAGCCAGTTTGAAGTACTTTACAGCAAAAAGTGCAACACTCTAGTAAGTTGGGATAACCCAGCTGATAGAGAAATAGTTGGACCAGAGTTGCTCAAGGAAATGGAAGAGAAAATGTTGAAGATTAAGCAGAATTTGAAAGTTGCCCAAGACAGGCAAAAAAGTTATGCTGATAAGAACATGACCCATAGAGAGTTTAAAGTGGGAGAGCATGTTTTCCTGAAAGTGAAAGCTAACAGAAGTTCCCTAAAGCTGAGAAACTGTTCCAAGTTGGCAGCCAGATTTTATGGACTGTTTGAAATCCTAGAAAGGATTGGACCAGTTGCATATATGCTTTCATTGTCTGCATCCATGATTGTACATAATGTGTTTCATATTTCATTTCTTAACAAATATATACCTGATTTTAATGATGTAATCTATTGGAATGTGATTCAGGCGGATCAAAAAGGTGTATTGCAGGTGCATCTAGTGCGTATACTGGACCGAAAAAGCAAGAAGCTCCGAAATCAAGACATAGGGCTTGTAAAAGTCTAGTGGACTTGGTACGGTCCTGAGGACGCAACATGGGAGCATGAAGATGTTATGCGGGCAGAGTACCCACATCTTTTTGAAGATTTTGGAAATCTTGTTGTTGTTTTGTAAATAATTTGCACTGAGGAAAGTGAAAAAATAAGGGGAGGAGATTGTAATACCCCAAGGCCGAGCCCCTTCTGAATTTTAATTTTTCTTATAGGTTGGTGAGACAAGGGGTTATAAGTTCAAAGACTTATGTGTTTATTAGGATAGTGAGCCAGATGCCAAGGCCAATGAGCCTTATTTTTGTATATGTAAGTACTCACATTATTAATAAAATATAAACACTATTGCATGTAGACCGACCACGAAGAAGAGTTATGGGGGACTAAGCTCCATTAGATAGGGCAAGGGAGGAGGGCTAAGTATTTGGGCCTAAGGGCTAAGATATGGGGCTTACCTCTAGAGGAATAATATTTTAATATTAATTCCTGAAGGCTAAGGTAGACATGATATGTTTTTTTTATCCTACATTCTTGGAAAGGGAACGTAGGCCAAATGGAGTGCATGCAGCTCTAGGAAGACAAGTGTTGACCTGGGCGCATGTAGTTAAAGTTGAAGCGCCAGCTCGTGTTAGGGGGATTCCCATTCTGCCATCCTCCGCCTGAGTTCGTTGGTTGTCCTCCACCAGAACTCATTTTTCCTCTATGTTTGACCTCTGCATACCCTCACGAATCTCTAAAACCAGAAACCATGAAGTCGTCATGTGTTTCTTCCTATGAATCCCGACACAATTGTAGTCGCCCGAGCCGTGTTGTGACTTAGCATTAGGCTATTTCCTTTTTGTGTGTCCATACCCATTTTTCTCTGTTGTTGTTGTTGTCGTTATCACTCGTACCTGGTTGTAGCTGAGTCGAAGACTGGTTGAAGAGGCAGGTTGTCAGGCCTATGAGAAACTCTCCCAGATGAGAGAGTTTGCTAGGAAGTGAGTTCTCCTGGAAGGGAGCCCCGTAGAAACTACAGTACTCTAAGACTTCTGGTCTAGCCTGTTGCTAAAGCCCAAGGTAAGGGAGGTGTACTAGTCGATGGACTCGTATAAGTGAAGTTGTACTCTCCTGGGGTGGAGCAGGCGTGTGGGGAATAAGGGTCTGTGGGTTGTGGGCGTAAGTGGTTCCTAGGATAAAATATACTTCCTGTGTCCTGTGTAACTTCCTTGTCATCCTTGCCAAGCCTATAATTCCCTTTCCCGGTGGAGTTTAGTCCCAGCTCGGGGGTGACCCACTGCTGAGCGTGATGAGAAGTGGGGTCTAAGGCTAGGAGGTTCGTGGAAGATCTACACGTAATTGGTGGATTTATTCCAACTAAAAGATAAGTATCATTTATGTGCTTAATTATGTATTTTATGCATGTTTTGTGATGCTTGAATGTTATCATGTATTTTGATGTGTATATGAATTACGGTGAGTTCCATTTATTCTGAACTAGAGTAGCAATTCTATGTTTATTGTTATTGAGTATTTTAAATTCATTAAAATGCATATATATATCATATAAGTGTATATTTTACATGGGAGCATTACCCGGTCTCTGGAGGGTCAGGGATGTTACACAACTTAATTGTGGAGATGTTGAATATAAGGAAAGTTGAATACATCTCATCTCCTTGGGTGCATGTGGTTGAAACTTCTAAACAAATGTATAGAAATACTATTAACTATATTTATCTTTCCATCAATTTGAAGTTGAATCCATCCCATTTCCCATTTGAATTGATATCCATCATGTTCCACAAATCCTTCCAAAATTGGCCTAACAAATTGTTGTCGTTGTCTAAGATTGTGGACGATATGACTTGGAGAGTTGTCATATGCATTGAAGATAACAATAATCAAAATAAAGAGATCATCATCAAAAGGGTTCTTGTCAGCATTGTTTCCTTTCCAAAATGCACTCTAGCGAACATATATCATTCAATGCACATAATTGTGCCATGCTCTAATGTTAAATAAATATGTATATATTTTCCTGCATATATTTGCTAGAATATATGGTTGGAAAGAAATAAATCATTTTTTTAGGATAGAACCCCATCTTTGCAAAGAATTGTATATCATGTTTTAGGAGTTGTGGGTAAGTTGGGGGAAAATCAAAAAGCTCTTATTCTATGGCTTATATCTACATTCCTTCTGGTAGATAAAGCTCATGCTTGGTTTGATGGGGCTGCTCAACAGAATGGAAATCTTTGTGGTGTTGGAGGGGTATTAAAGGTTGATGATCATACGGAGTTTAGATGGACTTTAAACTGTGGAAGGGGAACAAATTCCAGGGCAGAGCTCATGGGAGCTTGGGCTACATTAACTCTTGCCACAAGACTTTTTGTTTATGATTTATATGTTTTGGGGGATTCCGAGATCATCATCGACTGGCTTAATAGAAAAGGATCAATCTTGGTGGCAAATTTAGATGGTTGGAAAGATAGAATCATTGATCTCATCCCTCTTTTCAGATCAATTTCTTTTGCGCACATTTATAGAGAAGAAAACAAGGAAGCTGACTGCCTTTCAAAAAAGGCTCTTTACTTACGTCGAGGGAATATTGCTTACACTCAATGGGTAGATTTCAATGAGGGCCCTACTCTCTTTCAAAATACGTATTGACTATATTTGAGCCTTTTTTAGTGCTCGATCTTTTTGGGTCTGTTGTTGATTTTTCCCTCTTTGATAGAGAGCACTTTGGCGAAGACTTTAGTAAGTTTTGTAGTTTTTAGCGAAGAACAATGTCTAGCCAAGTCATATGAATATGTCAGGATTATAAGTCTATTCTCATATTTTGAGTTTTGACTTTAAAAAGGAAGCCTATGCTAGTCTTGGATTGATTTTGTAAACAGATTATATTATTATCAATATAATGTGGAATTTTCTCTGGAAACAATGCTCTAATGTTAAAGAGGGAAACAAAGATGCCAACGACACCCTATCGGTACTTAATGCAATGTGTAAGGTACACAAACATATCAACCTTGAGGATGGGGTCAAAGGAAAATATGACAAGAAGAATCGATTCCTCTACTTTGTTGTTACACACAATTTGTTCTAGAGACATTGAAATTCCAATGATGTGCTTAGTAATCATGAGCATGTTGGATGAAATGGCTATGTGTTGATTTTCTCTTGAAAATTTTAACTAACAACCCTAACACCATAAACAACACATTGATGCCTTTTTATGAAAGTCTAACTCATGACAATAAGTAGTGACTTCTATACTATTTAATTACATAATTACCTAGATAATGGTTTTACCATTAGCTTTCATAAGATTAATGTTTAAAATAAAGGTATTTATGTTGTAGAAACAATTTCAAGACACATAGATGTCATGCATCTTTGATGTACAACTTGAGTGGGCTTAATAGTTATGAACATATATTTATTCCTAGGAGGTTATAGGTTTGAATTCAGAATGGGATAGGCTATGTACACCTCAGTAAACTTGTCTTTTCCATGGGAATCATAAACTAGTTGAATGACATGGGTTGTGCCTGAGATCAAACCGATTGGTTGTCACAACAACCCAAGAGTATATTCAACATCCTATAAGATAGATATACCAAAAAGTCGTGACTTAGCAAGGGTCGATACATCCCGAGGCACACCCATGGGGACCTCTATCTCGGGGGGTGTCTACCCTTGTAATCTTATCACAATGCGTCAATGTCTCATTGGAATTTGAACTCGAGTGGGGAGAGTGTGAAACTTAGCTTCTCATTATTCGAGTTGTGAACCATCGATATACACCTTCATAAGCTTAACTAGTGGAATCGTCGCATGGAGAGAGTTCTTTGTCCCACAAACAAGGGGGTCTCATACATCAATTTCGTGTCTAACTAGGTTATGACCTTAAAATTAGATTATTATTAATATTAATAATGAACATTTTTTTAAAAAGTTATATGAAAGCGGGATTGTATCATACAACAAGTAACATCTTTTTATTTTTATTTTTTTGTATAAAAGAAGGGGGAAAACGGAACAACTAGCATATTCACACCACAACCAATAAACTATTATATTATGTTAGTAGAATGCAAAACTCCCATGTAACAAACACCATTATAAATTAATAACGTAAATATATTTATAAAGAATATACTTTGTCATATACATCATATGAAACATTTATATTTTAAGGTCTCATCTTAATTATTAAAAAAACATACATTATTTAATTATTAAAAAAGCATACATTATTTATTTAAGATAATTATTAAAAAAACATACATTATTTAATTATTAAAAAAACATACATTATTTATTTATGCATTAATGTACTAATCATTTTCCTTAATCTATTAAACATTACTTCACCCTATTTCCACTTAATAAAAATTGGATTAAATTTTAAAAATGGTTGTACCCTCCGAGTATAAAAATTTAAAGATGTACTCATTTACTTATCAATTCATGTACTGATTTACTTTACATTTGTTTAATAATAACATTTATATTAATAGGTTCGACAAATTAGATTTTTACTTTGTGGTATGTTATTAAGAAAAGTCTTACACATTCCAAACTCTTAAGAAATGTATATGAAATTAATATAGAGGATGATAATGTTACTATTTAAAAAAAATAGAGTAATAAGTTATTTTTTTGCTTTACAATTTAATGGTTAGATCATAATTAAGATTTATAAAATTACAATATCATTTCTTAAACATTGATATTGTTATGTTTTTCCTCTATAAAGTTAGTTGAATGTAGTCATTGATTGTATTGAATATCGTTGATGTAATTTTGAAGTAAATTTATGTATGGTGTCTAACATAGAATGTATGAATATCAAAAACTTATTTATAATTTATTAATTACAAATTTTTATTTTTTTAAATTATAAAAATTTGATTATTTAGCAAAATGAAATTATTATTTAACATCTATGTATTTTCAATTAATAATCACTTCCAAAAACTAAAAACCAAAAACATCTACATTTCTACTAGAAAAATAAAACACTAAACCATACCATATATTATATAAGTTTACAAAAACAAGTGGGATGAAAACAAAGTTGCATATTTTCAATTTTTGAGATGCCTCTAGAATGAAATATGATAGTTGGAAGGAACTATAGTGCATTGCTTCATGTGCAATGGTTTTGTTCAACCTTGCAATTATCTTAAAATCAATATAAATCCATCTTAACTCTAGATCTATCATATGTGGAGAGGGATCAAATTCCTTGAGGGGTAAACCTTTCCTCTAGTTTTTTCAACTAAAAGGTAAAACTCATCTCAAGAAACTTGATCCCTCTCCACTCATGGTAGATCCGGAGTTAAGATGGTATATATTCCATGTGTCAACTCCATGTTAAGCACAAAAGAAATTAAGGATCTCCCTCATAGTGAACAACACACCATTGAAATGTTTCAACCATGAGAATTTTTGAAACATTTCAATGGTGAAAAAAAATCTTATGGTTAAAACATTTCAATGGTGTGTTGTTTACTATGAGGGAGATGCTTAATTTCTTCCATGTTTAACATGGAGTTTACACATGGAATATATATATATATATATATATATATATATATATATATATATATATATATATATATAGTTGATATTCAAAAACTTTACTTAAAGTGGATATTGAAATATTTTGTTTATGGTTGATATTGAAATAATTTTTTGTTATTAATACTTTTTTAAATGTTAGGTGTCAACTTCATGTTAAGCACCAAAGTAATTAAACATATCCCTCATATTGGTTTGTGTGCGTGTGTATGTGTGTGTGTGTGTGTGAGTACATACATACATACATATACATATACATATACATATAAAATTGATATAAAAATATTTTACTTAAGGTGGACATTGAAATGTTTTTTTGCTATTAATATTTTTTTTTTAAATGTCACATATCAACTCCATGTTGAGCATGGAAGGAATTACACATATCCCTCATACTAGACTATAGAAAACACCTCTCGATGCACCTAATTAATAACCAATTTATTGGACAAATTAAAATATTGTTCAAATTATTAGAAACTTTTGATTTTGCTAGTTGATTGTTTATGAAAATGCATTGCTTTATGACATCATTTGAATAGATATAATTACAACATTGAATTTGCCTTCTATGTAAATAAATAACATACTTATACTTTTGTTAAACATACTTTTATCGCCTTGGTACTGTACAACTAACTTAGTTTAGTAGTGAACAAATTGACTATCATGGTAATTAAAACCAAGCCTTTCACTTGTCTCATATTTATGGAGCATAGATCCTTCAAACTTGAGCTACATCGCATGCTATGCTATAGTTGCAATGATATTGAACACTAAATTGTAGGCATTCAAAAAAACACAACATGGTAAAAGTACAAGTCAATGAACATAAATATGCCTAGTAAATTTGGACACATGTTTTTTTTTTTTTCCACGGAAAAGTTACTCTATATATTCAACAGAATATAAAAATTTACATATCAACGTCTAATACAAAGAACAAAGACCTGTTTGCATATCAACGACCAATTACACAGAACAGTGGTATCGTCGAATGGACAAAATCTGGGAATTTACATATCAGTATCCAGTCAGATTGTAATCTGTCCCGGGATATCGCCGAATGAACAAAAATCTGTTGCAGATCAATAATTATGTTGCCAAAAGATCTGATATCCTATAGTCTTCCACTTCAGATTTTGAGCAAAGTTGGGGGGCCCTCGTTTCCATCCTCCCATCTGGAGAAATTCATGAAACCGAGAGGACAGGATAAAGCCAATTTTGATAGATGGTCCGCGATAGCATTGTCTTCTCTGTAGATATGGGAGGCAGAGAGGCTCTTGAACAATCTTATGGCTTTGATAGTTCTCTCTTTCCAGCATTCCAGAGCTGTTGATAGGAGGTCAGCCTTGTCATTTATCCAGTCGATAATGACTTTTGAGTCTCCGAGAGGTATCATCACATCGATGTTTAGCCTTTGATCCAGGATAAGGGAAGCCCACGCCCCCAGTAGTTCGGCCTTGGTGTTGGTGCCTTGTCTTCCATTCAGAGTCCATCTGTAAGAAGTGTGGACGTTGATGAAGATGTGCCCCCCCGCCCCACAAAGAGATGCATCTAGTTGAGCTGCTCCGTCAAACCAGGCGATGGCTTTGTCAAAAGGAAGAGTTGTAAAAGATCTGTGTTTTGTCTGAGCAGTGGTGGGAGGAGGTCGGGCAACTGCATTAAGAATGAGGTTTGTCACCAAGTAAATCGAAGGGGGTTTATCATCAAAGATGGCGGCATTTCTTGCCAACTAGACGTTCCAAAAGACAGTGGCTGGCAGTGATGGGTAGATCTGGTGTCTTGAGCACCAAGAACTAAAGCAAGAGAACGTCGAGGTTCCAAGCCATTGTTCGGAAAGTTTTAGAGAAGCTGTGACATGGTGCCAAACTTGCTAGAAAAAAACGCAGCTCACGAAGAGGTGGTGTGAAGTTTTGTTGTCCTCCTTGCACAAAATACATCGATTTGGTCCTGACCAGCCACGTCTCTGTGGGATATCCCATACAAGGATTTTGTTCTTCGTCAAAAGCCAAGTGAATAATTTGAGTTTCAGGGGACAGTTCCACTTCCACAGCCGAGTGCGCCAAGTCCAATCGCGAGTGTGCCAGGATGCTTCTGTCAATGCTTTGTAGATGTTTTGGACAGAAATGTAGCCAAATTTATCGCCCCCCGTCCAGATTAGTGTGTCAAGTCTATCCTGTAGGCGGATGTCGGCTTCAATAAGATGATGTGTGTAACTATTCCATTCGGCTGTGAGCTCGCTGTCTAGATTCAGGGAGGAGCTAGTAACCCAGGAATCGCCAAGAGTGTTGCTTCTGTGAGTGTCTTTTATTTGAAACAGATAAAATAGGCCTAAATTATGTAGGCGCTCCAGCACTTCAGTAGAGAGCAGGGCCTTTTTGCCCATGCCAAGGATATCGTCTCTGCCAATTTCAATAGCAGATCCAGAGCCAGGCAGCCACGCGATCCAATGTAGGAGCACTGGGAGCGATTTTAGTAAATGCTTCCACGTTTGAGAGCCCCCCGGGGGAGAAAAAGAGGCTGATCTGAGCCAGGTATGGACCGGCAGATGAGAGATATATTTATCTTTTATAAGCTTGTTCCAAATGCCTGGTGTCATCAGAGTTTGCTAGAGCGTATTCACCGAGAGAGAAAGGTAGGTGAGGTGCAGGTTCCTCAGGCCCCAGCCACCTAAAGCTTTTGGCTTTGAGAGGGTTTCCCACCCACAGAGATGGAGTCCTCTGCTTTGCTTGCTACCATTCCATAGGAAGGTAAAAATCAGTTGGCGGGGCTTCTTTAGCATAGAATTTGGGATGTGTGCCAGAGCCATCCAGTACACCAAAAGACTTTCCAGAATTGCCTTGATCAAAATGTATCTGCCTCCCATGGATAGACATTTATTACACCAGAGTTGAATTATGCGCTCAAACTTCTCAAATAGCCAACTCCATTCCTTTGCTTTGTAGCTAGAGGGTTTGATGTAGTAGCCAAGGTAGTTGAAGCCAGCCGCCAGATCTTGAAAATCAAAGCCGAAAAGAGATTTTAGCTCCAACAAGAAAGCGTCCCTCACGCTTGTGGCCAAGAAGATAGATTTCTAATAATTTATTTTTAGACCTGAAACAGAGCAGAACGAGTTTAGCACAATAAAAAAATTTGTCCATTCAACCAAGGAGGCCGAAGTCATAATAATCATGTCATCTACGAAGAGTAGATGCAGAATTTGAGTCAGTCTGGAGGCTTTGATTCCCGTGAGTTTGCCGACTAACTGACTTCTTTTTAACAGGATGTTGAGGCTTTCTAATACCAGAATGAAAAGGAGGGGTGAGAGGGGGCATCCCTGTCGAAGCCCTCTTTCGTTGTGGAAGGCTTTGGAAGCCTCGCCATTGATTAAAACTGCCAGGGTGGCTGTGGTTATGCATCCCATCATCCAATTTGTAATGGCAGCCCCAAATCCACATTGGAGAAGGATGAGCTTTAAGAAATTCCAGTTTATGCAGTCGAAGGCCTGTTTGAGATCCAATTTTAGGAGGATGGCGGGCAAGTTTTTTGTTTTAATGTTGTGTAAACACTCCTGAGCGGTGCCTATAGCGTCTAGAATTTGCCTTCCCTTGAGTAAACCAAGCTACTCCTCTGCCAGAGCCCGGGAGAGAAAAGGGTGAATTCTTTTAGCAATGATCTTTGTTATGATCTTGTAGCTGAGATTACAAAGAGAGATCGGTCTGTAATCCGAGAACTGACGGGGGTGATTTTGCTTAGGAATAAGGACTATAAAAGTGATGTTTAATTGCTTGTTAACCAACCCACTGATCCTCGAATCTTCGATAGCCTCTAGCAGATCTTGTCCCATTAAATCGAAATAGTGGAGGTAGAGTTCCACAGTCCATCCATCGGGACCGGGACTTTTTTCTTTTTTAAAGCCTTTTAATACCTGGTAGATTTCCTCTTTTGTGCAGGGGGCGTCCAGTGCTCTCGCTTCCTCAATGGTGACCATCTGTGGGAAAAGTTGGGCAATTTCAATCTGATCCTGTAGGGAGATTTGCAAATCTTCTTGGTAAAAGGACTGGAAATGTTTGTGCGCTGCTTGTTTTATGTCTTCAGACCTGTGTAACAAGCTCCCATCCTCTTCCTCCAAATCCCAAATGAACTGTTTATTTCTGCGGTGGTTGGCGAAGCAATGGAAGAATCGGGTGTTGTTGTCCCCGCTAGAGAGCCAAAGCGCTCTACTTTTCAGCCGCCATCTATCCTCTTATGCCCGGAGGATGTGCGTGCGTTCAGCCTCTAATTGATGTAGATCAGCTTCAATGTCATTCTTCTGGTCGGTCTGAGCCTTTTGTCTGAGTAATAATGAAATTTGTTGTTCAAATCTGTTTAGAAAGGTTGTGTCTTATGCTTTTTTCCTCTTCAGCCAGTTGATTGTATCAGCCTTCAGACAGTTAAGTTTCCTAACCAAGTTGCCCTGTTCTTTTTTCCTCTTCAGCCAGCTGATTGTATCGAAGGTGGGCTCCAGCAACCAGGCCGAGTTGAATTTGAAGGGATAAATCGATCCCAAATTACCTTTTCCAAGCTGTAGGCAGATGGTGGTATGATCGGAAAGGTAAGGCAGGTCAATCCAGGCCCGAGCCAAGTGATATGGGTTAAGCAATTCTTCTGAAATTAAGAAACGGTCGAGGCGTTTTTCAATACCAGAGGAGCCCGCTCTCCCATTACGCCAAGTAGGCAGAAGTTCTGCTGGTTCCAGATCCACTAGAGCATTTTTTGTGAAGAGAGAAGTGAAGAAAGTCGCTAGAGGATCAATCTTTGCCTTGTCACCCCAAATCTCCTTTGAGCTGAGCGTGAGGTTTAGATCTCCAGCTATAATAAGATCTTTTATGGCTAGGAGGCCAAGGCAGTCGAGCTTCTCCCAAAAAATTCTGCGATCCAGGCAGGGGCCATATGTGTTGAGCAGGGTCAGGGAGGTGTTAAGCTCCAAATAGGTATCGGTTAAAAGAATTCCACCCAAACTAAGCATCAGGGTAAAGTCAAAGTAGAAAGGATCCCAGGCCGCTAGGAGTCCACCTGAGGTTCCGATAGAGCTGGCCGCACAAGCCATCCAGTCTGGTCGGAGAGCGAAAAGGAAGTTCCTGGCATCTTCAGCATCCACCAGCGTTTCTTGTAGGAAAATAACCGTTGGTCTGTGTTTATCCAGGAGACGTCTCAAGGAGGCTAGTTTCAGGAGACCTCCAACCCCTTTGATGTTGAGGGAGATAAGAATCATGATTTTTCCCGAGCTTGGGCTTTTAATCCTCTAAGTGCCCGAGTAGATTGATCAGTAGATTGAGAGGCTGAGCTTGAAGCCTCTGCAGTTGCCTTTTTCTGTGCACTGCGAGTTTTGAGTGGCGAAAGCTCTGAGCCCAAGCCTCTGGACCAAGAGGGGGCTGTCGTAGGTTGCTCTTTTACTCCCGAGGTCGAGGGTGTGGTGTCGATGCTGGCCGAGGGTGGGATGAGTAGTTTGCCGAGAAACATCGGAATGGGGAGAGAGTCAAAAGGTAGAGGGGGTGCAGGTGAGTTGGTAAGGAGCAGTTGGTCCAGATCCCGAGCCGAAAATGGTTGTTCAGTGTAGCCAGGGGGAGGGGTGGGATCATCTTCCGGGAGAGCGGAGTCAGCAGGAGGCTGTGAAATAGTGGAGTCACTGAGTGGGTGAGGGGTTGATCGAGGGGGGGGGAGAGTGGGCTAGAAGCCTTGGAACAGGCCCAAGCGGTTCTAGTGGTGGGTTAGGGGATGCCAGAGTGTCTAAGCGAGTAGGGATAGGGGGAGAAAGTGGATAGTCTATGGGGTCTTCAGTGGAGTCCGGTTGCAGGGAGTTTGAAGCCTGCGAGTTTATCTTGAGTCTCTCCCAGGCAGAGAGGGTGTTGTAAAGCGAAGGACATAAAAGTTTGATCTTACTCACCAGTGTGTCGGCTTGTAAATCAGGGCTCATAGATTGCTGATGAGGTGGAGACTCTTCTACAAAATATTCAGGTTGTGTATCGTAGCCATTGAAGCCGACCTCCTTCGATGAATCAGCCTCTGGTTCAGTGGAAGTGTGTTCGGAGCAGTCCCGTATCAGGTGGCCGGTTCTGCGGCAAAACGAGCATCGAAACGGGATCCCTAGGTAGTCAAGTCTTTCAGCGAAGAGGAGGCCTCTCCAGTCAATATTTAGGACTTCCGAGAGTCCTGCATGAATATCCGGTTCGACCATGATCTTGGTCATTTTTCTATCAGACGAAGCCAGAGAGGGTGTGTCCACTGTTAAAAAACGTCCTAAAGATGAACCGATGAGCTCGAGGGCCTGATGGTTCCAGAGTTGTAGTGGGAGGCATGGTAAAAGGACCCAAAGATGCCTGTATGAGAAATTTTCAGTGGACGGATTAAAGTTGAGCCTCCATCTCTTGAGCATGAGACTTCCACCGCCAACCGCCCAGAACTTTTCCAGAACGCGGACTGAATCCTCAGGCGTCTTAAAAATGAAGCCAATCCACCCATGTTGGAGGTATAGTACCTTGGGGAGATATCCTAGAAGAGGCTTCCATGAGTCTGTGATCCAGTCGTCCAAGCACAAGTTGCATTTGTCCTTGTATGAAATAGATATTTATGCCAAAGGCATTCTTTAGTGTTAGGTTTTTTTTTAGAAAACCTGTCAATTGATTAATAGGTTTTCCAAAACTATCTTTTTATCAAAACTTGTAAACCAAATCACCTTAAAATCTCTCCACCATACCACCTTATCACTCCAGCTATCGTTATCACTTCAACTCTCACTTTGTTGGCTGACCCATTCTTTGAGATGGGGCTACGACACACCTCCTCCTCCACTGACATGTCAGTCACTCAGCATCCTAATATCAGTCACCGCCCTCCATTCACGCAGCATCCTCACAACATACTCTGTATGTACTCCTCACGTCGCACGCCGCCCTCCAGTCACGCAGCATCCTCGCAACATCCTCTGTATGTCCTCCTCACGTTGTTTTCTATGCATTACAGAACGTCCCAAGCAGGTCTCAAAGAAGTATAACGATGAGAAGTTACCCATGGCAAAGCTTCTTCTTCTAGTTGGTGGTTTTTATTTTGTTTTTATTTTGGATTTTAAATTTTGCTATGTGGGCAGTTTATGCATGGGGTTTATTTGGGTTTTCGTTCGGTTTTGCTACATGGGTCATGAGATTTTTGGTTTGTAGGGTTGGTTGTTCAGTATAGGCAGTTAGATTTCAAGACAAATGCTGTTGACTATCAAGATTTAGGCTGTTCTAGTGATGGTCATGATTTGCATTGCAATACGGATTGCAGATGAGCACAGGGGTGGGTTTCCTAATAGGCAGTTAGATTTCGAGACAAATCATGTTCATAGTAATGTTTTAGGCTGTTCCATTGATGATTTTTATGTGCATTGCAATCCAAATAGCAGATGAGAACAGGGGTGGTTTTCCTAATACAAGGAAGAGATTAGATATTATGTGTTCTTCTTCCGAAGAGATGGGTTGTTTGTCTTCGGAGGAAGGGAATGAAAATAGTTCCAGAGCACCAGGTGTTGTTGCCAGGTTAATAGGTCTCGAATCCTTGCCTGCAAAAGAACAGAATAATGAATCGAATAGTAAGCCCCCTGAGACTAGGCCTCTTCCAGAGCTGATGCGTCAGAGGAAACAACCTGAATTCTTTCATGAAGAGCAGTTTGATCAGTTTAATTCAATGAAACATCATTCAAAGCTGAATGGATTTCTTAAAAAATCTGCAGAAGCAAGGCCTCAGAAACTGCAGAAAACGGGGCTATTTGAGAAAAGGCCAGTTTCTAAGTTTCAACCAGATACATTACCATTTAAATCAATATTGTCTCCTTCCAAAACTCATCACAAGCTGGCGTTTCCTATCAAAAGTCCTGGAATTCTTTCTGCAAAGAATGCAGCTCGTTTGATGGAAGCTGCTGCAAAGATTCTC
>ML842435.1:60057-74252 GCA_009831015.1 Picea engelmannii | reverse complement strand
GATTTCGGTAATCAAAAATCTAGGAAATAGTTGTGTGTGCCTGAAAACTCTTCGAATATCGAAAGAACGAATAACACCTAGTAGATTTAGCACTTGGTCATGACCCTTGGTCACATGGGGTAGGGACTAAGAAAGAGGGGGATATCACTCGTAAGTTACAAAGTTGAACAAGAGCTCGGAAAAATTTTGAACTCTGAGTATTTTAGAGTTGTTTGGAAATGCGAACATTTTAAAATTGTTCATGAATGATGATGGAATTGTTGAGAAACAAAGACCTGACAATTTCGACTATATGCGCATTGTGATTGCAGAAGTTTGGTGAGTGCCAGGGCCGATTAGAATTTCCTTAGAGTGTAAAGAAATAGAAAAGGTGTGGATTACTTCCAAACCAAAGAACGAAATAGAAGGAATGAACGTTTCCTTGGGAGTTGAAGGAACGAACTCCAATGCACATAGAAAAGATATGGATAAGGAAGGGCATATGATGAAAATCATTGTAATATTACATGAGAATGCCCAGGCTCATTGAGATGATAGTCAAAATCTCATGAAAGACAAGGATAAACAGGGAGAATTCAAATTAAGGTTGTTAAAGAGTCTAGAAAGAATCGAGAAGAAGTTAGAAAAAAAAAGTAACTCAAGAAAAATAGGCAGTTGGAGGACACCTGAGGGGAAAAAAATATCGAGGAGTGTTAGCAGACATCATTGTCGCTCCCCAAAGCATTCCAATAAGGAAGCACATTGTAGTTCTATCTCATCCCCTACTAGAAAGCACAGGAGATCTAGAATGGATGAATTGAAAGGGGAAATGAACAGGATCAAGCCTCCAATGTTTGATGGAGAGCATAAGAAGGAGGAAGAAGCCGAAACATGGTTACTTGGTATGAGGTAATACTTTCAACTGCATAATTATTCCTCTCATGTAGAGGGAAGGATTTCCATGTATCAATTGAAGGGAAAGACATCCATGTGGTGGGATCAACTTGTGTAGGTGCAACACATCAGAGAAAAAGACATCACATGGAAAGAATTCAAGTAGTAGTTCGAGAGGAAATACTTAACTAAAATATATTATGACAAAAATATGAAAGAGTTGTTTGAACTCAAGTTGGACAATAGGACCATTGATAAGTATGAACGGAATTTTTTGGAATTAATGAAGTATGTTCCATTCATCAAAGATGAGTCTGTCAAGATTCAGAGGTACCTGAGTGGATTGCCACCTTCTATCAGTGACAAGATCCAATACGATGACCCTAAGACTATGGAAGAGACGATAAGGAGGGTGAAATTCTTGTATGAGAAGAAAAGAGAAAAGCCTATGTTTTGGAAGGCTTGGGATGATCAAAAGAAGTTCAAGAAAGAGCAGAGGCAGAAGGGAAACAAGCCTCCCTTTTTTAGAAACAGTCCTCAGGGATAACCATCTTTTAGAGAGCCTAGGAAGGCTAAAGTGGCTGGGAAAATGATAATACCACCACCTATGGAATGTTGGGGATGTAAAGGGAACCATAGGTACATATATTTACCCCACCGAAATGATAAAGCGAGGACTATCCACAATGTTCCGCAAGTTGAAACAGTGGAGGACATGCGTAGTAGAATGCCGAGGATCTACGCAGCCTTGGACAACAGGCAAGTTGAGTATCAGTTGCACATTATTGAAGTAGAAGGTATGATTAGAAACCATGCCTTTACCGTTTTAATTGATTCAGGGGCTATCCATAATTATATATATCCTAAAGCAGTGGAAAGTTTGCATTTATCAAAAAGAAAACACGAAAAGTCTTGGTTAGTGTAGCTAGATATAGGAACCAAGAGGAAAGTCATGAAGTTAGTCAAGTCTTGTCCGGTGGACATGAATGGACTGAGAACGAAGGTTGAATTGAACATTCTTCTATTAGGCTCTTATGACTGTCTAATTGGGATGGACTGGTTGGACCAACACCATACCATCTTGGACTATTGGAATAAGGCATTCACTTGCTTATATGAAGAAGGGAATCTGAAAATAGTCCAAGGAATTCCTAGAGTTGTTGCTATCAGATAAATCTCGGTGATGCAGCTGAAGAAGTATTACAGAAAAGGCTGTCAATTATTTGCATCCCATGTAGGGGAAACACCTAAGGACAAGGTGTCAAGTATCAGAGAGTATGCGATACTAAAAGAATTCGAAGATGTATTCCAGGAAGTACCTGGACTACCTCCAAAAAGGGATATTGATTTCTCTGTGAACTTAATGTCTGGAGCAGCTCCAGTGTCAAAATCTCTGTACATGATGAGTATGCCAGAGATGAAAGAGTTGCAATTGCAGCTTGAAGAGCTTCTTAAGAAGGTATATATACGCCCAAGAGTGTTACCTTAGAGTGCCCCGATCCTGTTCGTAAAGAAGAAGGATGGAATGCTAAGATTGTGCATCGATTTCAGGCAGCTGAAAAAGGTAATGGTAAAGAACAAATATCCTCTGCCAAGGATTGATGACCTCTTCGATTAGTTGAAGGATGCAGAGATATTTTCAAAAATAGACCTAAGATCAGGATATCATCAGGTAAGGATAAAATATTAAGACATCAGCAAGACCGCCTTTAAAACAAAGTATGGTCATTACGAGTTCACAGTGGTGCCGTTTGGACTGTCAAATGAAACTGTTGTTTTTACGTGCTTGATGAATGGAGTATTCAGGGACTATCTAGATAAGTTTGTCATAGTCTTCTTGGATGACATCTTGGTGTATTCCAAGTCAGAAGAAGAACATGAGAAACATCCAAGGATGGTGTTGCAGGTGCTAAGAGGGCATCAACTGTATGCCAAGATGAGAAAGTGCTTGTTTTATCAAGAATGAATCCATTACTTGGGGCATATTATCTCGAAGGATGGGATAGTTGTAGACCTTCAGAAGATTGAGGCCATTAGAGAATGGTCAACGCCAAAGAATGTGATGGATGTTAGATCCTTCATGGGATTGGTTGGTTATAACAGAAGGTTTATCGAAGGGTTCTCGAGGATAGCACACCCTATCACTTCCTTACAAAGGAATGAGAAGAAGTTTCAGTGGACAGAGGATTGTGAAGAAAGCTTTCAGCGATTGAAGAAACTGTTAACCAGTGCTCCAATATTGAGGATTGTAGATCAAAATGAAGAATTTGTGGTATGCACAGATGAATGCAAAGAAGGAATGGGAGGAGTCCTCAGTTAGAATGGATTCATAATATGTTATGAATCCAGGAAGTTAAAGGAAAACGAGAAGAAATATGCCACTCTTGACTTGGAGTTGGAAACCATAGTTCATGCTCTAAAGAAATGAAGGCATTACCTCATGGGAAGGAGGTTCGAGCTTAGAACAGACCATAAAATATTGAAGTATTTGTTTGATCAACCAACCTTAAATGCTAGACAAAGTAGGTTGCTAGAGTTTCTATGTGAATACGACTTTGATATCAAGCATATAAAAGGGAAGGAGAATAAAGTGGTTGATGCACTCAGCAGGAGGGTGCACAAACTACATGCTGCAG
This sequence comes from Picea engelmannii, assembly GCA_009831015.1. Classification (NCBI taxonomy): domain Eukaryota; kingdom Viridiplantae; phylum Streptophyta; class Pinopsida; order Pinales; family Pinaceae; genus Picea; species Picea engelmannii. The sequence goes on along the minus strand of ML842435.1, from coordinate 70,743 downwards.
TCATTAGCATGTATCAGACTGATATTAAAGGTAGAATTATGGAGGTTGCAAATGCATATCTGCAATATAGAGAATTGGTAGCAAAGCTACAGTAGGGTAAGATGCCACAAAAGGTGGATATTTATAATTTGGGAATAGATGGAATATTGTTGCACAAGAACATAATTTTTGTACCAAATGTCCAAGACTTGAAACAAATAATTCTATAGGAGATGCATAATGTGCCTTATGCAGGGCACCCTGGATAGCATAAAACCGTGGCAGCAGTCAAGAGCCATTACTTTTGGCCAGGTATGAAGAGACAAATCATTGAATACAACGCGAGATGTATGACATGATAGAAAGTTAATATTGAGCATAGGCAACCAACAAGGTTGCTGCAACCTTTGCCCATTCCTAAATGGAAGTGGGAAGTGGTGACAATGGATTTTATTATGGGATTGCCCAGAACAGGCAAGCTGCATTCATGGTGGTGGTGGACAAGCTTACAAAATATGCCCATTTTATTCCACTGAAAACTACTCACAAGGAAACAAATGTTGCTGATATTTTCATGAAGGAAGTGGCATGATTGCACAAAATTCCTAAAACAATTGTGTCCAACAGAGACCCGAAATTCACCTTGAATTTCTGGAAAAGATTGTTCAAAGGATTCAGAACGAATCTGAAATTTAGTACAACTTATCATCCTTTGTCTGAAGGATAGATAGAGAGGGTGAACAGAGTGAGAGAAGACATATTGAGAGTGTATGTGATGGATAAACCATCAAAATTGGAAGACTACCTACACTTGGTAGAGTTCGCTTACAAAAATGGGTATCAGACATCGTTGAATATGAGCCCATTTGAAGCACTTTATGGAAGAAAGTGCAATACTCCAGTGAGTTGGGATAATCCATTTGATAGGACAGTAGTTGGGCCAGATTTTCTCAAGGAGATGGAGGACCAAATGATAAAAATTAAGAAGAATTTGAACGCTGCCCAAGATAGGCAGAAAAGTTATGCTAATAAGAACATAACCCATAGAGATTTCAAAGTGGGTGATCATGTTTTCCTGAAAATGAAAGCTAACAGGAGTTCCCTGAAGCTGGGAAGCTGTGCCAAGTTGGCAGCCAAATTTTGTGGGGGATTTGAAATCCTAAAGAGAATTGGGCCACTTGCATATATGCTTGCATTACCTACATCTATGACTATACATAATGTGTTTCATGTTTCATTGCTTAAGAAATATATACTTGATTCTAATCATGTAATCGATTGGAATGTGATTCAGGTGGAACAAGAAGGTGTCCTGCAAGTGCATCCTATGCGCATATTGGACAGGAAAAGAAAATATCTTCAGAATTGAACTATAGAGCTTGTAAAGGTCCAATAGACCTGGTACAGTCCTGAGGATGCAACATGGGAGCATGAGGATTCTATGTGAGCAGAACACCCCCATCTTTTTGAAGATTTTGGAAATCTTGTTGATACTGTGTGAAAGTTGCAGTGAGGACAATGAAAAAATAAGGGGAGGCGACTGTAATATCCCCAAGGACAAGCCCTGTTGTAATTATGTTTATGAATTGTAGATAATGTTTTATAGGTTTTTGAGACAAGTTAATATAAGTTGGCAAGGCTTATGATTTTATTAGGCCAGAGAGCCTAAGTATTGAAGGACAAGAACCTATTTCTTGTACATGTAATGATGCACATTATTAATATAAAAACACCTCTGCATGTGGACCGACAACGATGAATGAGTGATGGGGGACTCATCTTCCACAAAGCCTAGGTAAGGGATTGGGGGTTGAAAGGTTGGAAAGAGAGGCTAAGTGTTGAGCCTAGGGGCTAATCCTAGGGGTTTAAGTCCTTGGGAATAATATTTTAATATTATTCCAAAAACCCATGTGAAATTTATGTTTTTCTTTATCCTAAATCCCTAGAAGGGGAAACATGTGCCCAAAGCACCCACCAGCTGATGGAGCGCATGTAACTTCATGGGCGATATGTGTCGGCCCAGGAACATGCAATTAAAAACTACAAAACTCAATCAGGTGAGGCGTTGGATCCCGATTATGTCCTTCCTCTATCAAGAAGAGTTGTGTGACCTTTGTGTCTGATAGTAGGGTGAGTGTCTATCTGAAAACCATGGCGAACCCTGTGGATTGATTCGTGACTACTTTGTGTCCTGTGATCCATTTATCCACCCTACAAATATGAATTGGAGTTAAATTGTTTGGTTGTTGTCTTCTGGGAAACTTGAGGTTTATGTGTTTTCTTTGTGTCGTGGGTGTGTGACCTGTGTGCAACACTCTCTCCATGTGAGAGAGGTAGTTGTAGTGGAATAAATAGGTGGAAATGCCTATGAGTGACTCTCTCCAGGTGAGAGAGTGCGTGAAGGAAGGAGAGAGCTCTTGGAAGGAGCCTTGTAGCTGCCACAGAGCTCAGAGATTTCCTGTCTGGTCTATTGCTAAAGCCCAAGGCAAGGGAGGTTAGCAGCTGAAGGGATGTCTAGGTGATATTGAAGGTGTATACTCCTGGGGTGGGAAAAGCATGTGGGGAAGGAGAGTTTGTGAGAAGTGGGCATAAGTGGCTCCTGGGAAAGTGTCCTCCCTCTTTTACTGTGTGTCTTCCTGTAAACCTTGCCAAACCTAGGAATCCTTGCTAGGTGGAGCTTATTCCCAGCTTGGGGGTGACCTACTATTGAGAGTGAAGAGCAACGTGGTCTAAGGATGGGTGGTTCGTGGAAGGTCTACACACAGTTGGTGGTGTGTGACAATTTAAAAGATAAGTGTCAATATGTTTTTTAATTCTTTAATTAACTAAATTGCATACATGTGATCCTTGCAATGTTAACAAGTATTTTGTTGGGCATATAAATGATTGTTATTTCCATTAATTCTGAAATGCTAGCAACAATTCTATGTTTAACTGTAATTAAGAGTTTTAACTTCATTAGAATGCATAATGTATTACATAAGTATTTTTCCGCGTAGTAGGATTGGCCCGACTGTGGAGTTGATGGTCGGGGACGTTACAATATACATACGAGATTTTGAGATAATTTAAAAGGAGTAAAGCTACAGTATTAAACAAGAAATCGTTCGAATTTCTCCATAGTGTCCAAGTTAAAAACTGGAAAGAGTCAATACAGAATCATTGTGCACAGATACATATTACTATTCATTCTAGAAATACTCATATAATAGATCTATTTCTCTTAAAGGAGGAACTATTCATATTTCCATTCCAAAGTCGAACATACAACTTTAAAAATGATACACAACCATATTCTATTTATATGATTCAATTATTTTACACAGTAATAAGGTTATGATCCTTATGCCTCCATAAATTAGGGATACATAGCTAAATAACAGACTATCTTTATGAATGGACCTTCCCACCCATCGCGTTTTAGAACCATATCAATCCTAGAATAACCTAGGGCACTCCATTGAGAGCGACGAAATGAACTCGAATACCTTTTGCACAAATGGAAGGAGCATGCATTAGGATTTGTGCATGGTCAAAGTCCCTGCAAAGATTTACAAATTAACATTAGTAATATATAACATAAGTAAGACAAATGACTCTTTCAACAGAATGATAAATAACCAAAAACGTTTATTTCAGAGTTTCACTTAACTTACAATTTGGTGATCTGGTGTCTTTCTCTGTCATGTTTGGTTGGGTAAACATCCCAGGACGAGGGGGAGAGTGTTCCAAGGGATTCTTGATGGGTACCCTTACAACAACGGGGCCCCATCATTAGAGTTGGTACCAAAAGAATATAAAACAAATTCTTCATGAAATGAAATAAATAAATAGTATTAACATTTAAAATACAAATTACATAAGTCATTCCATGCGATCAGGCCAAAGGCATCATGCAAACGTTACATATAAAATAAAATGTCATACATTAAATGTTGATATCAAAACCTACCCCGAACCGACTGTCTGTGTTGAAGAGGGTATCGTTAATCAATGCTAAATACATAATGAACATTCTTATTGAACTACCAGGATTCAAATGGTGTATACCACCCACAGGCAATGGTAATCGTAGTAGGAAACACACTTAATCCAAGAGGTTTTACAAGCTCAATATTATATGTTGTAGGGTATTTTCTAACGAACTGTTTGAAACATAGAATTCATATTTTCTTTTATGTCGAATAGGAATACAATATCCCTTGAGGAAAACTTATATTCGTAAGGACCAACTAAGGGCCTGATGAAAATTACAGAAGGGTGGATTCTTTTTTTTTTTTAAAGAAATACAATACGCAGTGCGTAACTTCAACTTTGGACTAAAACCCCACATAGCCTCACATAATTTCAACACCAGGCCTCGATGCAGATCAACAGAGGAACTATAGAGATTGTAAGTGAACGAAAAAATCCTAAGGGTAAAGTACATACACAAACTTAACATGTGTAAACTCTTTGAAATTGGAAACAAGGAGGCGGAATGTCGATTCCTTTCAGAAAGATTCAAAATAAAACAACAGTAACAATCTACTTATCTAGGAGAGGAAATAGTCTAGGAAGTTGTGAAAGAATAACGATAAAGGGGGAAACTTAATTAAAAAACAATAATAAGAATTTCAGTACGAGGGCTTCTTCCACTGTAATGAAACCCCGAGGTTCCACTCAACTTACAGATTAAAGTACCATCGTGAACTTACCAAGGAGGATGGATAGTGATCTTGTTTCCACCAGATAAAATTATCCAAGTTGACAGTTTTCGGAGGAATTCACAAATGACAAAGGAAAAACACACTTAACCTTATAGGAGCTCTTCCTACTCGAAGAAAATGCAGAGGGTGTGAAGGTTGGTCTAGCCATGTGACAGGGCAGAGTTGGTGTGACCATATTGTAGGAAGGTTCGGGTGGAAGCCATCTAGCTTGCACACACAGGACCTCCATTAATAGATGGATCAGAGCTTTAACTCCTATCTGACAAGACACCCTTCTTCTCATATGTAGAAACACAAATTTAAGAGCAGTCCCTTCATTACACGACCAACTGGAAACACTTTAACTCTAACTGGTTTCATTTCAGTTAACAAGTAGTTCAAATGAGACATCATTCAATTGAGACACCATTTAGTTAAGGCCGAGTTGAAAAAGTGGTATTGTGGGGTTCTATTACTTGAACCTTCACGTAGATGGTGACTGAAAGACCATTAACCTCCAACAATATTAGAGTATCCATCCGATGTTTTGACCATATAAAACAATGTCAAGTAATCTTATACTAAGCCATTAACATTCGACTAAGGGTGTATATCCCGGTCCCATTACTTTATATATGGTATACGAATTTCATTCCAAAGGTTAAATGAGATTTCCTTGCGCGCAAGTATAGAAGCTTATGTTAAGAGATAATTTAGAACTATAAGTCTCGAGTCTAATATAATATATAGACATATGTATGAGTGTATTAGAATAGTTTGTGTCTAAAGGGAATTGTTAGAATTATGGAGAATTATTGATATAAGATTATGTTCAAAGTAAGTTAGACTCATGCAAAAATGTCATTGTGTGGTAGTTAGAACATAAGACACCTCAGAGAGATTTATAATGGGAATGAATATTACCTCCTCTTAACTACGAATCTATTAAATGAAATTGGGGATTAATTTCCCATAGATTTTTTTTTTATGGAAAATTTGAGGTACATTAAATATGGTATTAGAGCAAAGGTTACAACACTTGGACCTTGAACAGGGCCGAAATATTTACTTAGCACATATTTATGTCTATGCAAAACTAACAAACCCATTATTGTTACAAACAAAAAACTCTTTTTTTTGTTTTGTTTTAATCATGCCAGCCTAGGATGAAGCAGAAATCAGACTTGAGGAGAATCCTTGACAAAGACCTCCTGAAGATCAGAGAAATAAAAGTTATGGAATATCACCTACCAAAGTTCTGGAAACAATGATAAATCCCATTGTTGAGTTGTAGGTTTACAAAGAAGACAATGAGAAACTGAAAAAATCACAGCAGGAATAGTAGGAAATAAATGAAGTCCTACTGTGAAGCATAGTGACGAAGAAGACCCCAAAGGATGATAACCAGGAAGAAGAGGTCAGTAAAAGGGTCTCTAAGAATTCTGGTCCTGAAGCAGAGAAATGCGATAGGTCATCTGAAGGTACACCTTCAACTGAAGATAAAACAAAAAAAAGAAGAAAAAGGAAACAGGTGGATCACCTTGAGGGAGAATTTAAGAAAATCAAACCATCTACCTTTGATGGGGAATCCAAAACAGGGGTGGAAGCTAAAGCATGGCTATTAGACATCAATATATATTTCCAGATATACAACTATTCCAATAATATGAAGGTTAGAATGGCCATCTATAATCTGAAAGGAAAAGCCATCATTTGGTGGGAGAACCTGTAGTTAGCCAAGTGTCTAAAGGAAAAACAGATGGAATGGTCGAACTTTAAGAAATACTTTAAGAAACAGTACCTATATGAAAGTTACTATGAAAGAAAAACAAAATAATTATATGAGCTATGACTCGGTCAAATGGATATCCAGCGGTTCCTAAGCTCTTTACCACAGTACTACAAGGACATAATCGAATTTGATAATCCCAAGTCCTTAAGTGAAGTATTCAGAAAAGCCCGAATGTGTTACGACCAATACAAATAGCAGTCAAAATTTCCCAAGGCTTGGAAAGATAAGAAACAAGACCGAATGAACCAGCAGAAGAAAAGATATCAACCAACTCCTTATCAGAACGCAACAAAACGTTTTCCAAGGAAATATTTTTACTCCAACAATCAGAACACCCAAGGAGGTGGTAAACCAGTAAAACTAGGAACAAAGAAGTTTAGGGACAACCCCCATGAACAGTTAGAATGCTGGGAATGTGGAGAACCTCACTTAAGGAGGAACTGCCCACGTTTGACTTCAGCAGCCAGAACTACGATTCACAACCTGCAGGAAGCCTCTACAGTGGGAGATGTGGGCAGAAGCTTGCATTAGATAAATGCAGTCGTGGATGGTCGGCAAGCTTACCACTAGTCCTCTGTGGTGGAAATTGAAGGTAAAATCAATAACACTCGTATTTTTTTTAATTGATCCTGGAGCTACATTAAGTTATATCACTCCTGGTATAGTGGAGTCAAATAAACTTAAGAAAACAAGAAACACAAAATCTTAGCTGGTACAACTAGAAACAGGAACGAAAAGAAGAGTTGTCGACTTTATTTCTAATTACGAGTTTAGTTTAGGTGGTCAAAACATAAAGACAAATCTGAACATTCTACCATTGGGATCTTATGATGTAATTATCAGAATGGATTGGATAGAAGGACATAAAGAAGTGTTATATTGTTATGAAAAATCACTTAAGTATAATGACGAAAATGATACTACTAGGAAAATTCAAGGTATACAAAACCCAATCTCAATTAGACAGATTTCAGCAATGCAATTCAATAAATGCATGAGAAAGGGCTGTCAAGTTTATGCCATCCAAGTAACAAAACTATTAGAAAAAGAAGATAAACTTAACTTGGAGGATTTTTCCATTTTGCATGATTTAAGAGATGTATTTGTTGATGAGATACCTGAATTACCCCAAGGAGGGATATAGACTTTTATATCAACCTACTACATGGGTCAACCCCTATCTCGAAAGCACCTTACCGAATGAGTTTGTCAGAATTAAAAAAACTAAAAATTCAACTACAGGAATTATTGGACAAAGAATATATCAGACCGATTGGAAGAATGGTTGGAAGAATGTCAATAGAAACAAAAAAAAAAGAATGTCAATAGAAACAAAAAATATGTTAAGTAGAAAATACAATTAGTACTATGTGAAAATTAATGGTTTTTCAAAAGAAAGAAATAAAAAAAGAACACTGCATAAAATGTGAGACATAGAGCCATGATTTTCTAGTGGATTTTGTAGAAAGAAAAAAAGAATGTTAATAGAAACAAAAAAATATGTTAAGTAGAAAATACAATTAGTACTATGTGAAAATTAATGGTGTTTCAAAAGAAGGAAATAAAAAGAGAACACTGCATAAAATATGAGACATAGAGCTATGATTTTCTAGTAGATTTTGTAGAAAACATATTAGTTGTCCTAATTGCAACATATTAAAGGTTAGTAAAATATACTGTTTTGGCTATTACTTACTCCTTAACTAGTGGAACTATCACCATTTTCTTATTTTCTCTTTACATATGAATTGCAATTTTTTAAATGTAATCTCATAATAGGATGAGTTGCAACTTTTAAATTTCTTAATCATGGGCAACTGATGAGAAATAAGCGTTGCAAAATAATATTCATCTTTCAAGTAGTTTCTCTTGAATATCAACAAAAATATGTTAAAGCATATGCAAGAGTAAAATGTTCTTTCAAGAAAACGTTTGTTTTTCAATATTTGTTTTAGTAGTGGTGTCTTTTGGATTATTTTACAAGTAGAGTTGTTCGTCATTCTAGAAATAAGATTTTAAGGAGCTTGTTTTTGGTAGACTAGGATTTGGTTTCAACATATATCCCATGAAAACCCTATTTCTAGTAAATTATGAATCTGATTTATGTGGTAAATGAAACAATTAGAAGAAGAAAATAGGCTCTAGTCTAGAGCAATTGTTTTTATGATATACAAAAACTAGAAGTGCTAACCGAGACCTGAAAAATCTCAAAATTGGATATCAAAATCCCATTAACCTATCCCTTCTCCTCCCCTCCTCCCCTCATTTGAATCTCTCCACCACTCCTAATCAAAAAAAATTAGAATATCTTCCATGTTATGTGAAATATTATACTAGGATATTTTTGTAAGCACATGTTCGTTGCTCTTACCAGATGTTCTTGCATTATAATTTCTAAAATTGATCAAGTGAACTTCCTGAAGTTCCACACTAAAAGGTGTTCTATTGCATTGAATGATCTCTAAGCTTCCTCTATATTATATTAGACTTTAGATTGTTCCATTTAAGATTTATATAAGAATTGTTTTCTAAGAAAAAGGTCATTCTTTTGATTTAAGAGGTTGGTTTATTTTAAAATCATTATCACATACCAACTTGTTTTTATACTTATATTCTACAATTAAGCAATATGTACATATTTATTTTAAACAATGATAGAACTTGAAGACATTTTTGAAAGGGGTGTCCACTTAGTGAACCGATGAACCAATGACATCATATGTTGATGAGATATTAAATAATAGCCTTTTTTATACTCCAATAGATAGACATCATGTGTTCATGACATATTAAGTAATATCATTTTTTATACTCCAATAGATATAAACCCCCTACCCCTTACACCCCTTCCAAAAAAAAAATCTACAATTTTAAAACCCCCTTTATGAATGAACTTCATAAGATATTGGTCAACAAGGTGAATCCCCTTGGATTTTTGATGTGAAAATGTTAAGTGTGAAATCTTTAAAATGATAATATATTCAAGTTAAGTATACCTACTACTATCTTCCTTTTTTTAATTCATACGTGGAAAAACCTATTGTGGAATTTTCTTTTCTTTACATTTTTTCAAATAAAAAACATAATATATTTTGAAAATATAAAGTTAAACAAATATTAACATTTCAAAATATTAATGGGATAGTATATCCATGGTGAGAAAGTCTACCCCTTTACACACAATCATTTCCTTAAATAAATTTGATGAATCAACTCACATTCCTAAAGACCTTGTCTAGTTATTCTACATTTTGGTCCAAATCACTATTTTATGTTGTTTAAAATTCATTTTTGCATTTAAAAATGGATTTAGCATGTTAAAAAACTCCTAGAGCATTCAGATTATACAAAATTAAGTACTCAAATATACATATATAAATCTCCACGAAATCACTATTTCTTGTTGTTTAAAATCCATTTATGCATTCAAAAATGGATTCAACATGCTAAAAAACTCGTAGAGCACTCTGATTATACAAAATTAACCACTCAAATCTATAGATCCAATAATTTCTAGCAGAATCTTGAGCAAATATCCCCCAAAAATATAACCATAGAAAACCAAAAACATAGAACGTTTAGACTCGGTGATTCCTAAATAGTATAAAATAAGTGTAAATTAACCCTTCTTTAATTTATCATGAGTTTTTCCACCTTCAACAACAAAATAAAAAACAACCAACCACAATATAAACCTTCAAAATAAAAATACAAAAATATTAACCTACCATTCAAATTTGATCCTTAGATGATGCCTTAAACTCCGTTGCCCTACATTTATAATTAAGTATAAAGCCTCCTATGATTCTTGTAACTCATTTAAAGCGTGACTCGCTCCATGCGGAGATGGCGTCATTATTTAATTAACGCAATAGTCCAAATTTAGGAAGATAAACATGTCAACTTCTTGTTGGCTTTCTGTGAAATTAGAGTGCAAGGAATTGAAGCGAGATTCCAAGTCTTGGCTACGAGTGTGGGCCATGATGAAGAGGGAACATAACAAGGGGTGGGTGGGACCACACAAAAAATGGATTATGGATGAAGTGTATCACAACAATCAGGGCGATGAGGGAATCCAATGTTGTAAAGCTCAAATAAGGGTGTTGGAAGGGGGTCATTCCCACGAGAAAAACAAATTGCTGAAAAATGATAGGTATGACTGGCATAAGGGAAAAGAGGGGAATCCTATGGGATAGGTCTCAAATAATGGTTCCAACTGGATCCAGA
>ML842435.1:26609-39649 GCA_009831015.1 Picea engelmannii | reverse complement strand
ATCATTCTCACGTTCTTGGAAGATTGGGAACTGGTACTAAACATCTCCAATTGGTCGAGAACAATTTTGGGAACTTGGGAGTGTTTTGAGGAGCTTCAACTTCAAGGAAATGAGAGCTTGGGAACAATTTCACATATAGAAACCTTTAAATTTAAATTCTTTTTTTGGTATTAATAGTACCCATTTTTATATTATTAAATTAAAATGTAAATACTTTTTACTTCACTATTATAAACACTTAATTTATACAAATATTTTTATTATATTTATTCAATATATCACTATGAAAATATGTAAACTACAAGTAAATATTATTTTAAAAATTAATTAAATAAAAGCACTTAATAATACTCACTTTATAGTTGTAGATATGAAAAAAATTTAATGGATGTATGTTTGGGTGGATACGAATCGATGGACTCTCCATGGCAATATCTCTAGTCCGTTATTTAGCTTTTTTCCAATAAAAACATGAACAATGGTTCAAATTTACAAAGATGTTTCAAGTTAATATTTGTAAAGTTTAATTTTAAAAAGTTGTTAAAATTTTATGCATGTATTTGGTTTTTCATTTTCTACTTAAATCTTTATGGATATTAAAGTTTCAATATTGTGTAAAATATATTCTTATAATTACTAGCATAAATTAAATTAGTAATTTCAATATTATAATTGTTATCGTATGAGTAAAGCTAAACTCGAATGGACCGACCTCCAATTTTATTGAAATAAAATTTAAAATGTATCAATACTTGGATACATGCAATCCAAAATAATTTTTTATTATATAATGTTGTCTTTCCCAACTTAATACAAATTTAGGTGAAACTTCTAATCTCACTTATGCAACATAGAATTTTACCGATTATTAAATTAAAAAATATTTTTTCATTTAAAAAAACGTTAATTTGCATGAAATCACTATATTTTTGTTGTTAAAAATTCATTTATGAATGCACAAATGGATTCGTCATGTTGAAAAACCCTTGGGGCATTCAGATTATACATAAATAATCATTCAAATCTGCATATCTAACAATTTCTTGCCAAATTTTAGCAAAATGACCTAGAAAAATATTGTCGGAAAAGAATCATTTCGTAGAATGTTCAGACTATGATTTAAAAAAATAGAAAAAAATACATATTCTTAGTAATAATAACAAATATTATATGTATTCGTATTATGGTATACAAAAAAAAGGATAAGGTTTCAAACCTTATGGTGGCATCATTTCTGGGATGGATTTTGCCTCTTTGTTGAAAGGCATGGCGATGACAATGATGAAAGACGTGCGACAGTTGGCATTCAATGCAAAAAGGGGTTTTGGAGAAGTCTTTGTATTTGCATCTTCGCCCGATGTCGTGTTCGCTATGGAAGTCTCACAGCCAATTGATGACAAAAATTGATTCAATAGTTTGATATGGCCTTTTCTCAAGCGACTGGTTCACGTGAGTGACGTCCACTTAAGTTGTAACAGGTTTATCATTTTTTAATTTCACTGATAGCATCATCTCTATATAGAATTACTTACCTGATGTCTCGTGTGTGCTTTTCCATCACATTTCCTCGCTAAGGATAACACCAACAACATCATCAAATTTTAGAGTGTTTGAACCAGAGACAAAGTTACTTACAACCATGACCAAGTTGTTCCAACTTTATAGCAATGAGAAAAAGATTAAAAAATCCCTAACTTCATTATCAAAGTCCACGTTTACATAACTTAGTTGATTAGTAACCATATTAAATTGACTTAAATGGCCAGCAATAGACCCACCTACTGACATCTTCATATTAAATAATCATTTCGCTAGAAATGCCTTATTGGATCCCGAGGGTTTTTCATATAGATTAGCCAATGCCTTCATCAGATCCTTCGATGTTTCTTTTGAAATATTGAAAGCCATCGACACTGCTAGGCACAACTGTATCGTTCCCAGTGTCATTATGTCAAGAATCTCCCATTCTTCATCCTCCATACTCGCCGATTGTTTTTATTTTATGCTCAATAGTAGGAAAAGATCCTTCTAATTTATATAGTCTTCCATTTGCATCTTCCATAACTAGTAGTTTTGGCAGTTAAATTTCTTGACCTTAAAATTTGTATCTTCTTCCATTGTTCCCACTCGAACCAGGAACCCTCTTTACCTAAGAGTTACCTTTCACTCTTATACCAGTTGTAAGAAAAACAGGATCGTGGAGCAATAAAATAAAACAAATGCGGAAATAAAAACAAAGAAGATACACAATATAATAGAGACACAAATATACGTGGTTCACCCAGTGTGGGCTACGTCCACCAGAGAAATTGACATGTCTTTCATTTATTATTATCTTGAAAATGAAGGGATACAACCTACAACATACACGTTGTGAGTTCCTCTTCTTTATCTCACAGTCTCATCTCTTAGAATACAATATTCACTCACATACACAGCCACAATACAATTCCCTCATACATAAAAGAGGGCTTCCTTCTAGGGAAAAAATACATAACATAACCTCTACCATCAGATCTGTGACCTTATAATGAACGGTTGACATTGACTACGAAATTAGAATATTTTATATGGAAAATTTCTCAAAAATATCTCTTCGGGGGTGCTACCCCTGAACCCATGACATGGGGGAATCCAAAATTTCTCATGCCCCCCCCACCCCCCCCCTCTTTGTAAGAGATGTGCGGGGGAAATCCCCCCCTCACCACCTTCGTCAAGAAATGGGATAAAAAAACAGCTGAAACAAGACCTCTAAATCATGAAGATAATCATGCTCCACAACCAACAAGAGAGGCCGTCGAATTAGGGTTTCAATCGCTGGCTAAAGGAGAGGTCATCGAATACAAGGTCGAACATGAGAATGGAGGGACTAGTGAGAGAGATTGGTGAGGGGTGACTGGAGAGAATGGAACAATATCTGAATGGTTACTAATGGCCACAATAGAAAATTAGGGTTTTTCGATGCTAGCAATGCAGTAAAGGTCGACATATGTGTGAGTGCAGACGGTCCATACTATTGTAGCTAGTAATTCATTGTGTTGTGTAATGCAACAAGTTTATGGAGTTGTATAGCGAAAATTAGGGTTTACCAAGTAATAATTGCAAAGAATAAAACCAAAGCGTAGAGGGCACAGAGACAAGCAAGCTAGTAGAGGCATTTTCTATTTGCTCGGGGATAGGAAACGCCAAGAGACTAATTCATGGGGTTAACGTGGCTTTGATACCACTGGCATGCCAGGGAAGATAGAAAAGATAATTCCACACTAACGATCTTTGCATTAGCATGATATGTTAATAAATACAACAATAAATGATGGTTGGTATTCCTTAACAAATTACTCTTCCTATCACCTATGACTCTTCATATTTACACTATTGTTACAATAATACAATCCAAGGATTACATGTCCAACAACTCCTTTCAAAACTCGTTTTCATCGTTCTCACATTTCTGGAAGATTGGGAATTGGTACTAAACACCTTCATTTGGTCGGGAACAATTTTGAGAACTTGGGAGTGCTTTGAGGAGTTTCAAGTTCAAGGAAATGAGAGCTTGAGAAGAGTTTTGAGAATAGAAACCTTTAAATTGAAATTCTGTTTTTGGTATTAATACTACCCATTTTTATATTATAAAATTAAAATGTAAATATTTTTATTTCATTATTATAAACACTTAATTTATTACAAATATTTTTATTATATTTATTCAAAATATCAATCTCACAAAAGGTTAAACTACAAGAAAATATGAATTTTAAAAATTATTTAAATAAAAACACATAATAATACTCACTTTATAGTTGTGGATATGAATAACTTTAAATGGATGTATGTTTGTGTGGATATCAATCAATGGCCTCTCCATGGAAATAGCTCTAGTCCATTATTTAGCTTTTTTTCAATAAAAACAATAACAATGGTTCAAATTTACAAAGATGTTTAAATTAATATATGTAAAGTTTAATTTTAAAAAGTAGTTAAAATTTTATATATGGTTTTGGTTTCTAATTTTCTACTTGAATCTTTATGGATATTAAAGTTTCAATATTGTGTAAAATATATTGTTATAATTACTAGCATAAATGAAATTAGTAATTTCAATATTATAATTGTTATTCTATGAGTAACCCTAAATTGGAATGGACTGATCTTGAATTTTATTGAAATAAAATTTAAAATTTATCAATACCTAGATACATATAATCCAAAATATTTTTTTATTATATAATGTTGTCCGATATAAATTCATTTTTGAATGCACAAATAAATTTAACATGCTGAAAAAACCTTGAAGTATTGAGATTATACAAAAATAATCACAAACTAACCAAAAAAGAACTAAAAACAAACATTATAGGTATTAGTATTATGGTATACAAACAACAACAACAACAAAAAGATAAGTTTAAGTTTTCGGTCCCTGTGGTGGCGTCATTTCCGGGCTGGATTTTGCCTTTTCGCTGAAAGGCATGGCGATGACAATGAGGACAGACGCGCGGCAGTCGGCATTCTATGCGAAAAGTGGTTTTGGAGAAGTCTGTGTATTCGCATCTTCGCCCGGCGCCGTGTTCCCTACGGAAGTCTGTGTATTCGCATCTTCGCCTGGCGTAGTGTTGGTCATTTCAAATCAATGAATGAAATCTCATGTTCATAATTTTTTTGTATTTCTGAGGATATCAGTTAATCTGTTTACTTTTTAACATTTATTTTATATGATTAAAAATTTACTATGATAAGGTCATCTCTATATAGAATTACTTAAAATATTTAATTCTCTTTCATTTGATTTCAAAAATCTTAGACAAATTTAATTAAGTGGTCTATTGGAAATGGGTATATTTAATCATCTTTTAATTATAAATTCCAATAGTANATGATAAGGTCATCTCTATATAGAATTACTTAAAATATTTAATTCTCTTTCATTTGATTTCAAAAATCTTAGACAAATTTAATTAAGTGGTCTATTGGAAATGGGTATATTTAATCATCTTTTAATTATAAATTCCAATAGTATCGTTATCAATTGAAGATGCTGACATATTCTTGGTCATTCCAAATCAATGAATGAAATCTCATGTTCATAATTTTTTTGTAGTTTTGAGGAAGTCAGTTAACCTATTTACTTTTTAACATTTACTTTATATGATTAAAAGTTTACTATGTGACCATCTAATTCCCACATTCAAATGATTAACAAACTTAATTCCAACCGTTTCATATTCTCGCTAAAATAATATAAATTTCGTCGATTATTTACTGAGCCAATTTTTTTTATAAATTTTTACTGCTTTAGAAATTTTACCACGTTCACCAGCCATTAGTTTGTGGCTGTGCTAGTATTATAGAATAATTTAAGTTTCAGTATTTTTCATGAATACAGTAATTTGTATTCGTGAAAAATAGTTTTCCATGTTGTGGACGCTGATGGATCTGGTAAAACACTTTGAATGGAGCGCTGATAAATCTATAAAAAAAATTGAACAAAATAATGAAAAAAATAATAATGAAAATTATGGAATACAAACAAAGAGGATAAGGTTCAGTGTTTCTGTTGATGCGTGAGGTGGCGTCATTTCGAGTCCGGATTTTGCGTTTTAGCCGAAAGGCACGGCGATGACGACGATGGCAGTTGCGCGACAGTCGGCATTAAATGCTAAAAGTGGTTTCAGTGAAGTCTGTCCATAAATCAGTGTGTCATAAATCAGTGTGTAATGATTGAGTCAAAACGTTTTATGTTTTTTGTTTTTTTAATGATATTTTTGGGGTATTGAGTGTTTTACTAGTTTTTTAGCATGCTGAATCTATTTTTGAATGTAGAAATGGATGTGTTTGTAGATTTGAGTGATTAATTTCGTATAATCTGAGTACTCTAGATGTTTTTTAGCATGCTAAATTCATTTTTAAATGCAGAAATGAATTTTAAACAACAAGAAATAGTGATTTCCTGTAAATTTATATCGTGATATTCCAAAAAAAAAAGACAAAAATATAGAACATTTAGACACCATCTTTAAGAATGTGGGTTGATTTATAAGTTTATTTAAGGAAATGATGATTTGTAAAGGGGTACACTTTCTCACAAAACGGATATACTATCCCATTAATATTAATATTTTGAAAGGTTAATATTTGTTTAACTTTATATTTTCAAAATATATTAAGTTTTAATGGATATACTTATCCCATTAATATTAATATTTTGAAAGGTTAATATTTGTTTAACTTTATATTTTCAAAATATATTAAGTTTTTTATTTGAAAAAAAAGAAAAGAAAAGTAGGCAATAGGTTTTGCTAATTAAAAAAAAGAAGATAGTAGTAAGTATACTTAATTTGAATATATTATCATTTTAAAGATTTCACACTTAACATTTCCAAGTCGGGGATTCACCTTGTTGGCCAATATCTTATCAAGTTCATTCATAAAGAGGGTTTTTAAATTGTGGATTTTGGAAGGGGGTGTAACTTAGGGGTTTTATATTTATTGGAGTATAAAAAAGGGTACTATTTAATATCTCATGAACACATGATGTCTATCTATTGGAGTATAAAAAGGGTATTATTTAATATCTCATGAACACATGATGTCTATCTATTGAGTATAAAAAAGAGTATTATTTAATATCTCATGAACACATGATGTTTATCTATTGGAGTATAAAAAAAAAATATTATTTAATATATCATGAACATATGATGTCATTGGTTCTCTTAGGGACCTAACCCCTCATGGAGGTAGATTAATATATTTCCATGTAATAAAGGTTAATATTAATAAAACCTAGCAATAAGGAAGAATAAGTCAAATGTAAGAAGACCTAATATAAACTTCCGCTTCTAGAATGATCTTTCTCTAGATTGTTCTTTTGAATAGACATATTTAGTATAAATAGGAGTAAAGGGTACAAGAATTTTTGTCTTGGATATTATTGCAATAGAGCTCTTCTTTGTTGGAGGTTGCCCCCTTGAAGAGGCAAGTGAGCATTGCTCTCAGTAATCAGAGTGCTCTTCTGGTGTTATTCTGGTATTATTATGGTATTGTACTCGTTATATCATTGTTTGTTTGTCATTTCTAGTTAATTATTTATGTTCTGCATACTATTTTATATCTGGAATATTACAAGTTGTATCAGAGCACCTTCCTCGGGAGAAAATTGTAGGTTAATTTTTTTTTTAGGGTAGAGACATATTCCAACGTCTTAAAGCTACATAAATCTATTGTTACACACATAAACCCACGGTCGAGGATTCATACACGTAGGAAATACAAGTGGTACTTAAGCGCACAGTTGTTGGCCACCCTTATAACCCCTATTGGTACCCCTTCGAGTGGTAGTGCATCAGATAACACCTGTATAGAGATGTCCCTAGATCTCCTAAAGCCCTCCATAGATAAACCAATCAGTCGCTTGACTTCTATAGTGCCACCGAGAAAAAAACTCAAGATGATACTCTCTAATACCTAGGTAGTCAGGTAGTACGACTAAGGGCATGGTCGAAACACCTTAGTTGGTGCCCTGAGATATTTGGTTGAGTACTACTGTTGGACCCTGCACATATATCAGAGAAATATAGCAGAGGGTAAACCCTTGTCTGTAGAACCCTTGAATACCCTAACCCTTGAGATACAAACAAAAACAGAGCAAACAAGATCTATTTCCGCGCAATTGTGTCTCTTGCATTCGGGTTGCGAAATTACTACACATTTGTTCCTTTTTAAGCATTTGGGCATTTTGTCACTGCAGTATTCTTCAGATCGGAGTATAAAAAAAAAAGTCTAGATCCAGTTGGAACAATTATTTGATACCTATCACATAGGATTTCCCTCTTTGCCCTTATGTCAGTCATACCTATCATTTTTCAGCAATTTTTTTTTCTCGTGGGAATGACCCCCTTCCAACACTCTTATTTGAGCTTTACCCCATTGGATTCCCCTCGTCACCCTAATCGTTGTGATACACTTCACCCATAACCCATTTTTTGTGTGGTCCCACCCACCCCTTATTATGTTCCCTCTTCATCATGGCCCACACTCATAGCCAAGACTTGGAATCTCGTTTCAATTCCTTGCACTCTAATTTCACAGAAGCCCAACAAGAAGTTGACACGTTTATCTTCTTGAATTTGGTTGTTGCCTTAATTAAATAATGGTGCCATCTTCGCTTGGAGCCAGTCACGCTTTAAATGAGTTACAAGAATCAAAGAAGGCTTTATACTTAATTATAAATGTAGGGCAATAGAGTTTAAGGCATCATCTAAGGATCATATTTGAATGGTAGGTTAATATTTTTTTATTTTTATTTTAAAGGTTTATTTTGTGGTTGGTTGTTTTTAATTTTGTTGTTGAAAGTGGAAAAACTCGTGATAAATTAATGAAGGGTTAATTTACACTTATTTTCTGCTATTTAGGAATGACCAAGTCTAAACGTTCTATGTTTTTGGTTTGCTTTGGTGATATTTTTGGGAGATATTTGCTCAAGATTCTGCTAGAAATTATTGGATCTGTAGATTTGAGTGGTTGATTTTATATAATCTCAGTGCTCTATGAGTTTTTTAGCATGTTGAATCCATTTTTGAATGCATAAATGGATTTTAAACTACAGGGAATAGTGATTTTATGGATATTTATGTATGTATATTTGAGTACTTAATTTTGTATAATCTGAGTGCTCTAGAAGTTTTTTAACATGCTAAATCCATTTTTAAATGCAAAAATGGATTTTAAACAACATAAAATAGTGATTTGGACCAAAATGTAGAACAATTAGACAAGGTCTTTAGAAATGTGACTTGTTTCATCAAATTTATTTAAGGAAATGATTGTGTGTAAAGCGGTAGACTTTCTCACCATGGATATACTATCCCATTAATATTTTGAAATGTTAATATTTGTTTAACTTTATATTCTGAAAATATATTATGTTTTTTATTTGAAAAAAATGTAAAGAAAAGAAAAGTCCGCAATAGGTTTTGCCACTTATGAATTAAAAAAAGGAAGACAGTAGTAGGTATACTTGACTTGAATATATTGTCATTTTAAAGATTTCACACTTAACATTTTCACATCAAAAATACAGGGGGATTCACCTTGTTGACCAATATCTTATCAAGTTCATTCATAAAGGGGGTTTTTAAATTGTAGATTTTTTTCTTGGAAGGGGTGTGAGGGGTAGGGGGTTTATATCTATTGGAGTATAAAAAATGATATTATTTAATATCTTGTGAACATGTGATGTCTATCTATTGGAGTATAAAAAAGGATATTATTTAATATCTCATGAACATATGATGAACATACAATAGAGACATAGATATACATTGTTCATGCTGGATTACTGAGAGGGGGAGTGAATCAGTAATAACATAATTATAATCCTTTTTCTTCAAATGTTAGAATTATTATCCAATAATGAGCAGTAATAAATAAACAATCACACACATACACAATACACCAATGTTTTACGTGGAAACCCAAATCGCGAGAAAACCACATAATGTTTTTCCTTTTATGTCTTAAAGAATTACATTCATTGGAAGCACCAACTTCCTTTGTTTTCCAGCTGCAATTGGAAGGAGGCTCCAACCCCCTGGTTTCTCAGGCTACAACCTGAAGGAAGCTCCAACTCCCCAAATCTCTTGCTACAACTAGAAGGAGTCTACAACCCCCAATGTTCTCTGGCTACAACCGGAATATGACTACAACCACCTGTCCTCACCCTGTCCTGCCACCTTAAAGTAGAAGTAGAATGATGGAACCACTATCACACTATCACTGTGAGATATACCACTGTAAACCTGTACCAATAAATCTAAATCATGCATCAACCATGCATCAACCTGTACCATAAACAAGTGCATCCACCATGCACCAACCTGTGATCAACCTGTACCATAAACAAGTGCATCAACCATGCACCAACCTGTAATCAACCTATACCATAAACAAGTGCATCAACCATGCACCAACCTGTAATCAACCTGTACCACAAACAACTGCATCCAACCATGTACCAAGTATGTTCCAATCACATGTCAACTACTCATCAACTATTAATTATCAATATGTACCAGCATCATCAACTATACACTTCATGTATGTGTCAACTCATCAACTACTTGTCTCAACCATGTACTCAACATGTGTCAGAACCAAAATCCCTCATCAATTTTATCATCCAAATATGATTTGTAGCTCTGTAATAGACCTGGTGTATATGATCACATTCTTGCAAGTCTTACTTAACTTTAAAAACAAAATACTATCATTTTCATCAAACTTTTCTTTAGTCTCACATGCCTAGTTTTGGATTAGTCAACAACCCTAACTTGAAGTAATCATAACTTTGAACCTGTAATTTATAAAGATCTAAAACTGATACACAATGTTATTCATTGTGTTGTATGAAATTCGTCCAAGTGGGACTACTTGGAACCTCTCAAAAAAGGATTTATAGAAAAAATGGCATACCTTGTTGAATTCTGTCTTATTCTAGAAAGCAAACTTGTAGAGCGTGCCCAACACAAAATGTTTGATGAAATGATCTGAAACTATTACAAAACATACCACAGACTGTACGCTAGCCAACACATTTGGTCTCACTGAATTTGGATCTGTTATGAAGAATCTAGGACATTTTTACCCGAAACACCTGATTTTGACTAGTTTCAGTACTCGCCACAAACCCTATTTTCTATAGAGTGTAACCTAAAAAATACAATGACGCACAAGTTGAATTTTTAACCACATATACTTGGATATATTTTCTCACTTGCATAGCAATTTTAGGATCTGAATCATTATATAAAAAATGTTATAGCGAAAATGTTGAGATGACCTGAAAATAACATACCTTAGAAAGCACCATCAAAAGAATTTATTCTTCCTTGCATTTCGGCCTTCTTTTTCTCACTTTCCTCAGAATTTCAGATTTGATATCATTTGTATACCTCAGACACCTATAGGTATTCAATATGCTCAAGTGTGATTCAAATGAGAGAGCCTTGCCTCTTATTTATAATCTCCAAGTAGCTTCCTTAAAAACATCTTCTAGGTTACTTGGCCCCACTTTCCTTATTTTAGGGTTGGGTCCACCTCTAATTTCTCCATTAAAATTATTATTCAAATAATCTATTTTTTATTCACTTTGAATTATAATACACTCATCACTTCACTTTATTATTTACCTTTTAAAATCACTTAAACCACTTTGATTACTTTGACCTTTTGGGGCTTCTAGATGACATATGAGGGTCCTCCAACTTCGTAAGGCCATAGATCTCAAACCGTGAGGAGTTATGTGATGTTCTACATACCACCAGAAATGGCATGACATGTACTATCCATATAGAATAGTATTATCTTAAAATATGCCATAAATCATACCATTACCCATCAAACGAACTTGGGTCCATTACCCAAACCTAGGGTCTCCAACTTCTCATGGCCATAACTCTCTAACCATGAGGAATTATGTGACATTCCACATACCACCGGAAATGACATGACAAGAACTATACATATAGGATATTTTCCTTGACAAATTCACTTTCCTTCAAATCATTATTCCACAATTAAGCATGGGTTGTCTTACTCCACAAAGTGTCTTCGCGTGAGGGATTTCACCATAAGGGGACCACTTTGGAGTTCATCCATATTTACTTCTCATCAACCATGAAAAAAAAATAATGAGTCATATTTACATCAAACACTATTGGGTCCATTACCAAAACCTTTGTGTTATAGGTCTTTCTTCAAGGGTTGACATCAATGACAACCAACCTTAATCAACAATCTCCCACTTTGGCATTGATGGCAACACTCTTATGCAACACTAAAATCATATCACTCATGCTCTCCTTGAAACCATGCCTTTATCCTTTGCATCTGATAAATCTGATCCTCCTGGAACCATGCCTCTGTCCTCTGCATCTAATAAATCTCTCCCCCTTTGTCATCAATGGCAAAGGTATCTTTCCATCAAGGGTTTCTCCCCCTGACAGAGTGTCCTCTTATGGTGCTTGCTCGTGTACATCTAAGACATATAAGATAAACATTAAAAAAGAATTAATTTTTGGAGTAGAAATAACTCCAAGTCTTTGGTGAAGATATTCAAAGGCTTCACGTGGAAGTGGTTTTGTAAAGATGTCTGCCACTTGTTCTTTTGTGCCCATGTTCTTTTCTACAACCTGTTCCCATAGAAAGTGAAACTTGATTGGAATGTGCTTAGTCTTGGAGTGCATCACCGGGTTTTTAGAGATACTGATGGCACTTGTATTATCACAATATATTGCAATGGGCTCATCATACTCAACCTGTATAACTGTCAAAGTTTGTTTCATTCAAAGAACCTGTGTACAACATGTTGTTGCTGCAATATACTCTGCCTCGGTTGTAGATAGAGATACCGATGATTGTTTCTTTCTTAGCCATGATACCAAACACTCACTTAAGTAGAACGTTGCTCCACTAGTGCTTTGTTGATCATTAGTACAACCTGCCCAATCTGCATCTGTGTAGGCCATAAGTGATATATCTTTTCCTTTTGGATACTATAATCCAAACACTTATGTTCCTTTAAGATATCTGAAAATCCTCTTTACTGCTAATACATGTGATTCCTTTGGTGTTGCTTGAAAATGTGCCACCTGTCCAACTGCATGCATTACATCTGGTCTAGATGTTGTCACATATAGTAGGTTGCTAATCATTGACCTATATTGCCTCTGATATGTAGACTTTGAATCATCATCTTTGCTGAACTTATAATTGGTTTGCATGGGAGTGATAATTGGTTTGCAATCTTCCATTCCGAACCTCTTTATCAATTCTCTGATATACTTGGTTTGAGATATAAAAATTCCTTGGCTGCTTTGACGTATCTGAAGTCCTAGAAACAAGGATAGTTCTCCAAGTAATGACATTTCAAATTCACTCTGCATGTCTTTTGCAAATTTCTGGCTTAACCTGTCATCATCACTACCAAAAATAATATCATCAATATAAACTTCAATTAATAAAATATTACCTTGACTTACCTT
>ML842434.1:0-39650 GCA_009831015.1 Picea engelmannii | reverse complement strand
AGAAAACATAAGCAACATAAGTTCTACTTTGAAGGCAACACCCTTGAAGAAGTGGTTGATTACAAATACCTCAGAATTGACTTCAACAAAAATCTAAGTTGGGAAGGCTGCAGAAAGAAAAGAACTTTGGGAGGTTGGAAAGCATTCTATGCTTTTCAAAATAAATGCAGAGAAGCAGAGCTATGGGATTGGAAGACTATGCAAACTCTCTTTGGGATTTTAGTGATCTCGGTGGTTCTATATGGTTGTGAAGTGTGGGCCAGCAGCACATCTGACTTACAGTGGAAACAAATTGAGAAGATTCAAAAACACTTGATCACAAACAAGTTTAAAATTAAAAGTTCAATCCCTTATGATATCATGTTGAGTGAAATGAGGGTTGCTCCTATTGAAGCACTTGCTATGATGTGTCTCATAAGATATCTAAAAAAAATTGAGCAAATGGAAATTCACTATCACAGATCACTATCACAATAGGAAATTCACTATCACAATAGGAAATTCAGAGAAGCAATCGAAATTGAAAAACAACCTAATAATCTAAACAGAGATGATGGATGGAAAATTAGTCAAAATTGGATCCCTACCCTAGCCAATATGAATAATTCTAAATATTAGTTTTTAAACATTGTCCATTCGGCTCTTTTTATAAATAAAAATAAAAATAAAAATTAATAAACAAACAGGTAATTAATTATTAAAACAATTAATTAATTAATTAAACAAACAATTGTAAACTTAAAAAATTATAATTATTTCAATAAGTCGGCTCCTTACAATAACTTTTCGAGTATTTATATACGTGTTATATTCTCTTTTCCTTCATTTTTCAAAAAACGCTTTCCTGATGATGGACCACACTAGTTTGGTCTGAAACGTCGAAAAACATAAAACCTATGCGATGGATCTGAAAGTACTCTCTGAACAAAACAATAATCTCAAAAGTCTTCGAACAGAAAAAAGGTGATGGTGCTCGTGATGTGATAATGAGACGGCTTGTGTGGCTATGTTGTTGCTACCAATTGAATGTTTTGTTTGTGCCCAAGACCACTGCCTGTAATACCTCCCTAGCTAGGAGGGAGTGTTGATATTATGGTAGTTGTGGAAGGTATTAACCTCTACGTGTAACCTTTTACAAGACTATAATATTTCGCGAAGCAAGAGAAACCCTAAAAGGTTGGATAATAACCCTAGAAGACAAGTCGACTCAAGAGAATAATTAATATTAAGTTATTAGCCTCCAGGAAGAGAAGTCGGACCAGTCAGGTGAGTTGGAGCAGTATAAATAGAGGGAACTAGAGCTCATTTGGACTCACTCTCTCACAACTGCATAAGGACAAGTGGTGTGGATGACTGGAGGAGAGTTGCAACTGCTATAGTGGTGACTTAGTCTTTGGTTACAGTTGGACTTTCTGCTTGGTTATGGTTTGGACTTTTTGCTCGGTATGTTAGCCTTGGAGAGAGGTACTCTACCTTGGTTGGCTATTGGTTATAGGGTTTTCTTCCAGAATTATTCTCTCTATCAAGGTTAAGGTTTCTAGGGGTGTCCTTTGTGCCTATGGTTGGGTGACAATATTGTTGTATTTATTATGGTGAAACGAGCACACCTATTATTCTAACACCTATGGGCAGAAGCCATTTCATGGATCATCTACCAAGTAGATGTAGACAACATATTGATCAAGGACACTCAAGGTAAATCCATCACATTATTCCAGACTTCTATCATCCACACTTGTTATAAGCTCCCTCCATAAAAAGGTGGAACTCACCAATGAATGGATGTTAGAATTTTTGTATGAGTATAAAGAAATAATCAAAAGTTGGTGAGTGTATGGGAAAATGTTCAAGGTGAGCAAAGCATGGACTTATCCCACGAAGATGTTGAGGACCCCTTGTAAATTTGTCTTCACTCTCCTATGATGACTTTATGGGGAGGAAGATGCTATGAACTACAAGGAGTTTGGGTGTTGCTATCGCGCAATTTGTACTTGTCCAAAGCCCAAGGCAAGTGAAACAAGATTGGTGTAACAATGGGATAACCTATCGGTGTCACCTTAATAGGAGATCCCTTTCTTTTAGGAGTAGGGTGGAAACTACCTCAAGGAAGGAGTCCCTAGTGACCTAAAGGGCTGGTGAACTAAGAAAAGGATAAAGGTACCCCCTCTCACCAGTCACTTAAGTCAAAGATATCACAAAGTTTATGTCTCAAAGGGATGAAGCAAGTGTAGAAGATGAAGTATACCTGCCTGAAACAAGACAACAAGCATATATATGGCAACTTCGAGTACAAAAATGATATTGGTGCTTTAATAAGACAATAAACCAGTGAAATATATGCTAATTGATATAAAATTGCAGCAATGGACAAGTTTAGAACAACAATAAGTAATGTGTAACAACTACAAGATATACTCTTCAGAAATGCTTTAAAAGATAATGAAAATATAGTATTTGTCACTTATAATGATAACAACTTGTCATGAACAAATTCTGAAGTATTTAGCTAACAATAAATGTAGATCATGCAAAAATTTGTTGCTTTAAGTGGTTGTAACAAGAGTTATAACAACAACAAAATAAGGTTAGTTCACTAGGCTAAGTTAGTGTTAGTGGTAGAAGTTAAAGGTTTAAAGGTTGGTTGACTTCACAAAGAGGAAAGAGGTGAAGACTAGTGCCTTTATGGGGGTAATGGAGTCAAGAGGTGGCATCTTTCACTTGGAGTAAGTAACAACAATGATTATATCAATCTAAGTAAAGAATGGATCCAGGAAGAGTATCACCTTAAGTCTTCCTAGGGTCCAAGCTTTGAGAAGGTAAGTTGACTAAGGTGTAGGCTTTGTTATCCCCATTTTGTGGATAACTAAGAAGATTATGTATGTAGGCCCTAAGGTTGCATATATGGAGTGTCGAGAGACTACATGACCAACAGTACCCTTTTGCACAGATGGAAACCCCACTCACCACCTCAAATGGTCATAGATTTGCAGATGCCATCCACCACATCAGCTGGCTTTCGGAAGGCAGTGGACCCTTCTCCATGAGGTACAAGTCAATATTATGGTGAGATTCATTTCAATATTTAAGCCATTTGATTATGTTGTATCTTAGATTACTCTAGATTTCATGATATATGCTTGAACATTATGCCTTTTGCCCTTCTTCACCTTGGTGGTTGACATTGTGCCCTAGTAAGTGGTTTTCCTTAAGGATGGGTTTGCTACTAGGAACTCCCTTAATGAGCCATCGTACCGTTCCTGACCATATTTACCACTTTCCATCATTGTTCCCTCAATTTCCTTATCTCTTGGGATTTTAAGGTGTATTGACCCAAGAAGGGATTGTCCCTCATTCTATCGGAAGAAGGGGTTGAAGGCCCAGAGGATTTGATGTTGGGTAAATGATAAAAGGCTTGTCTAAACCTTCCATATGCTTCACCCAGGAATCACCCAAGAAAGCAATAAAACACTTATTTTGAGTAAAGGGGACCCACAATATAATAAAGAATGCTTAAAAGGTTAGTTGAAGGATAGGAGGTCTCATCACAAGTCGACCTATCACGTCCATGAATATCTAGTGGTCTGACATTACCATCATATGGTCACCAAACCAGGGTAATGGCTCTGAGTTGCATGGCTGAGAGAAAGGGGGTCTCATCACGAGCCAACCTTCTCATTTCCAATAGGTGTTTGTGGGTGACATTGCCATCATCTAGTCACCACGCCAGGGCAATGACCTTTAATCTTGCCTTGTGATATATTGAAAGAAAATGCAAAGAAAGAAATATAAAAGGCAATTGATGAGCTTAGAAAAAGTGCATTGCGGACGAAGGTACCACACACCCTCTACAAAGGAACCAATGAATGAGACACTATGACCCCTTGTATGTCATGAGCCTTATGCCCATTGAGTCTTGACCCCAATCACTTCATCCACTTTATATGGATTAGAGATGGATCTATTGGAAACTCTCCTTGACCTAGTGCAAGATCCTCCCAATAGGACACCTCGTCAACCCTCCCATATTCAAGCTTGACAAGTCGCATAATGTCTTTAAGCAATTAATTGTTTGATATAGTGATCTTTGATGCACATGCTTAGATGGTTTTTTTATTGATTGGATTCACTTATCATGACGTTATGACTTGAGATCCTTGGAGGGTGTGCTCATTTGTCTTTGCAGGACCTAGTTGGTTGACAGTTTTGAGAGAACAAGCCTAGCTTGGGCTTCCATGGGGCTACAAGCCCACAGGTTGGATGCCAAGGGCCCGCATGCCAAATGAGAAATATAAGACTTGGAAGGCCTTGATGATTACTTGGACAACATAGCCTAGCCCTCACTTGCCAAACGATTTGCCCAGGAGGGTCAAAACGTCCTCTTTTTTAAGCTTGACGTCATGTTTAGGGGGGCTAGGGCATAGTGGTGAGATGGTATGCATTGGCACATGGAAGTTTTGAGGTTTTTGAGGCTTTGACCATGAAGGAAGACATTTGGATGCTTGACACGTGGCTTTGGGAAGCCTTACTACCCTCCTACATCACCAACGACCTTCTCCTAGTGCCAAAACATCCCCTAAAGGGGTGACATCCTTGTAAATTAGGGTTTTATTTGTGCAAAAAGTGAAATTTTAAATGAATTGTTTAATATTACTTTGTTAAGGGGGAAAGATCAGGGTTGTTGACCCGTAATCTTGTGATTTACCCCTTAATTTGTGGACAAGGCACCTTGGCGACATTTGTATAAATAAGAGATCATAAGATCTCATTTTAACATAACTCTCCCTCATTGTGAGAAGTATTGGTTTGAAATTTTCACTATCTTTGGCTCTATTTCTCTCTTGTTCACTTGTTTATGGCTATCTTAATGAAAGGTTGATGGAGGAGTTAGGCACTATCCTTGGATGATGTTTTTCTAGCTTTCATGGTGGATTATCTTGGCATCTCTCTTCATTTTGGTACGTTCTTCTACTCGTATGCTATCATTCTTTTCAAGTCAAGGATTGTTGTGTTACGAGTTACGTGGGAAGTATAAGGGCATACACCCCCAGCATAGTCTTTATCATTTTATTACTTAATATTATGGATGAAACAAGGGTTTGCTAAGAGAAGTATAATGACATACACCCTCTTAGGTTAAACCCTAGCTAGAGAAACTTGCCTTGGGAAGTAAAAGGGATTACACCCCCAAGGAGGTAGATTTTCTAGATCTTACTTCATTTGACTCCATTAACTCAATAGTAAAGGCACTAGTCATACATTTTTTTCATTGGAGATATAAAATCATTGCCTTGGGAAACACAAATTTTGATCTTTTGAAAGGTTTCTTGCTTGAAGTTGGTTTGCTTCATTGAGAGGAGTCTTCCCCTACTAGGGTGTCCCCTCTCTCCTACTACTCTAATTGTTGTTACAAAATTTAACCTACAGCCACTAGGGCTGCATAACCCTAGCTACTAACACTCTCTTAATTCTTGAACTAACCCTAGACTAGCTCTCTAATTTTGCTCACTTATTCTATATCTAGGGCGCACCTTTTGGGCTAGTTCTTGGCAGTTTTCCATAGTTAATTTTGTTGTTGCATGCCATTGAATTCTACAGCTATAAGGCTGCAATTTTCTGCAGAAAACACATTGTTATAACAACTTGCTTTGTTCAGCCTCATAGTGCCATTTTCCAATGATAATTGATTGCCTAAGTCATTGATAACGTTGTTGATTGATATTATGATTTACATGTTGATTTGAATGTCTTACTTGGTGATATAAAATATCATATATTGCTTCAATTTAAGGACAACGAGATTAACTTATTGATCCACACTAACATATATCAATGCAAGTTGGATTTTCTTGTGTCTCGGGTAGGTACAATCATCCAGAGAAGTAATATACCTTTGCGGCAACAATCACTTGACTTACAAGTCATATCTTCCCACCTTTAATTACACTTGGACTTGACCTCTAGGGTCTTCACTTCCATTTCTCTCCATCTCCATCTCAATCCCCCCAGGGTCATCGGGATCAACTCCCTAGAGTGACCTAGTCGCCCTTGAAGTGCGGGACCTACATCGAGGTGACATTGGGTGTAGGATTCCCAAGTTGTAGCTCTTGCTTTATGGTTGGGTCGAGCTTTTCCCAACCTACATCTTGCGCTATAATAGGCTCTTCTAGGCCCTAGCACCTCCTTCTTCTTAGACCTTTTGTAGATTAAATTTATATGCAACAACAATTTATCAATGCCTCTAAAGTGCTAGCACTTTAGGGCTTTAGAGGCTTGGCAATTAAAACCAATCTAGCAAAGCTTAGCAAATAAAAAGTAAAGAAATAACACCTTAAGTTCTTTAGTTCTAGGGTTTATCAAGCATGCAATTTCACGATCTTTATCATGAGCAAGTAAACAATACCATAACCATTCCAATGAAATGGCAAAAATAAATTTACTTACTTCACCAAGAATAATCATGCCATAAAACACTAGATTGCCAAAACACTGTACCAAATTTGATCCAAGTTGCAAAAAATAGCTTCCAAGACAAATGCGCCTTCCTTATTTCAACCAAGTATTGCCCAAATAGGGTGCAAATTTCAGTCCTCTTCTCTCCAAGTGAGAGTTATCCTAAAAATGAATGTCTTTTTGGTGCATTTATACTAAAATTAGACCTAAAATTAACTTTAATTCAAAAATACTGAGTCAACCTCAACAATTTTTCCCTTAATTTACAAATTTAAATAAAATTACATAAAATCCCCTAAAAAGGGTGACGTTAGGCCTTCTTCATGAAATTTGAAGTCATCTAGCCAAACGTTAGGCCTCCAAAGGCCCTCCTCCATGTCACACGTGCCATAACTGCAACCCAACATCATCTCAATGTCAAACACTAACCCTCGGTGACGTCATTGGGCTACTAGGGTGACGTCCAAGGTCTCCAATGGCCAACGTCTAGGTGGGAAGGGTGAGCCCCTTATTGTTAAGGCCTGCCAGGGTGCCTCCAAAGGCAACATCCTCTTCCTTCATTATGCAAGTTGGTCATCTTTGTCTTGCCCCAAGCCCGGGGTCTCAACATCCATCCATGGGCTCCAAGCCCTCATGAAGGTTTGAACTGATCATCTCCTCATGAATACATGTCCATCGGGCAAGGTCCTGCAAAGACAAACATGTACACCCTCTAGGGTTCCATGAGTCATAAGTATCATAGAGGGAAAATATGACTACACTTATAAGAGAATTCAATGATGTCTTTGCTTAGTCTTACGAAGATCTAAATGCCTACCGGGAAGACGTTATACAACACACCATTCCCCTCATTGATGGCATGAAGCCTTTCAGATAGAAGCTCAGATAAATGAACCCAAAGGTCACCCCACAAGTACAAAAAGAGTTACAAAAGACAGTTGAGGTAGGAATAATTGAACTGATTAAATATTCATCATGATGGGTGTCTAATCCAATTATTGTAAGGAAGAATATTGGTGAAATCATGATATGCGTAGACTTCAAAAACTTAAACCAGGTTTCGCTTAAAGACAATTATCCCTTACCAAACATGGAATATCTTTTACAAAGGGTAACCAGTGCAGAGATGATGTCCATTCTTGATGGTTTCTCAAGGTATAATCAAGTTTTGGTAAAGGAGGATGATCAACTCAAAACTACTTTTACCACCCCTTGGGGAACCTATAAGTATTTACAAATGCCTTTTGCACTCACCAATGCAGGGGCTACTTTTCAACGAACCATGGACTATGATTTCATAGATCTAATAAAAAAATTCATAGAGATATATCAAGATGACCTGACCACCATTTCTAGAAAGAGGGAACAACACATTCAACACTTAAGAACTATCTTTCATAGATGTAGAGAATATGGCATTTCTCTCAACCCTAAGAAATCAACTTTCGGTGTTGACAAGGGTAATTTACTTGGACATATCATTTCTAAAGATGGAATCACAATAGACCATGCCAGGGTTGAAGCCATCAAGTAAATCCATCTTCCTAAAGACAAGAAAGCCTTGCAATCCTTCTTCGGCCAGCTTAACTTTATCGGGAGATTCGTCCCAAACTTCGCTGAAATTGTTAAACCCCTTAACACGTTACTAAAAAAGGACGCCCATTTTGAGTGGGAAAGTGAAGATAGGATGTGTTTTGAACATATCAAGGAGGCAATAATTATCGCACTAGTATTATTTATCCCAAACTTTTCCAGGGACTTCATCATTTTCTCTTTTTCTTCGAAATATACCATTGCATGTGTGTTGTTACAAAAGAATGATAAAGGGGATGAACAACTAATCAGTTTCATGAGAAAAAATCTCAGGGACTTAGAACTGAATTACACCATTACAAAAAAACGAACTTATGCCTTAGTCAAGTCTCTAAAACACTTTCGAACCTATGTGGGATACAACAAGATCAAGGCCTTTTCCCCCTACCCCACCGTAAAGGATGTTTTATCACAACAAGATTGCATTGGATCAAGGGGAAAGTGGGTGTCACAAATTCAGGAATATGATTTGAAAATCAAGCCAAGTAAGATAATTGAAGGACAAGGGCTGGTAAAGATGATGACATAAGCAATCAAGAGGCCATTGAGGTAGGATAGAAGGAGCAAGTCAACATCGTCATAAGTGAGATTCAAAACAATGAATGGTATTCAGACATCACTTATTACTTGAAAAACCTCACATGCCTTGACCATTTGGTGGAACATAAGAGAAGAGCCCTGAGACTCAAAGCTATGAAGTATTGCCTAACAGAGAATGCTCTCGAGTGGAGGAACCGAGTGGGGTAATCCTTAGATGTGTTGATAAAGAAGAAGTTGATAACTTAATCACCGAAATTCATATAGGACATTGTGGAGGCCATTTTGTAGCAGACACCATTGCCCATAAGATTTTAAGAGAAGGATACTATTGGCCTACTATCTTCTCTGACTCACATCGATATGTTAGAGCTTGTCATCCATGTCAATTTTTTATCGGCAAGCAGTGCCTCCCCGCCCTTCCCCTTAAACCAATCATTGTGGAAACACCCTTTCAACAATGGGGACTGGATTTCATTGGTGAATTCAAAGACAATTCTAGTAACAGATACCGATGGATTTTGACCACCACTGATTACTTCACCAAATTGGTGGAAGCTATCCCAACCAAGAAAGTAATGAAAGAAGTCATGATGAAATTCCTTGAGGAAAGGATTATTACTAGATTTGGTGTCCCTGCTAAGATAACCACCGACAATGCCAAAGCCTTTTGCTCAATGGTGTTCAATGAGTTTTGTTTCAAGTATGGGATTGTTTTATCACACTCTTTGAATTATTATCCTCAAGGAAATGGATTAGCAGAATCCAACAACAAAAACATCATGAACATTGTAAAAATGATTGGTGCAGAGAACAAGAAGAGTTGGGACAATAAGATCAAGTATGCCTTGTGGGCTGATCGCACAACCACCAAGACCTCCAACGGAAGAACTCCTTTTGATTTGGTGTATGGATTTGAAGCTCGCTTGCCAATAAATCTCCAAATTCTAGCACTGCAAATAGCCCACCAATTCAGTACAGATAAAGAAGCATTGCAGGGACGAATCGATCAACTCGTAGAATTGGATGAGACTCTAAGAATGGACTTCGATCAAATGGAAAGGAATTAAGAGAAAGTAAAATGAATTTTTTATCAGAAGGCAAGACAAAGAGACTTAACGGAATCAAGTTCTACTATGGGACAAAAGAAGAGAAAAACCAGGAATGCATCAAAAGTTCGACAGTCTCTGGTCAGGCCCCTATAAAATAGAGAAAGTGTTTGGGCCAAACTCTTTCTACCTATCCACAAAAGAAGGGAGGAGGATGCCACTACCAGCAAATGGATCTCTCTTCAAACATTATTTCCAAGATGGCACGTGACTTCTTCAGGGCCCATGCCCCAGATAAGTAGGTAAGTCATGTTGATTCTCTGCATTTGCATATTGATTGCTCATACTAGTTTAGATGCATTTCATTTTCATTTTTCTCTACTCTCACTATTGATTTCATGCTTAGATTATAAATATTTTGAAAAAATGTCAAATTTTTCTTTTTCTAACTTAGTTGGTTTTGATTATAATCATATGGGAACAAGGATGAGTAGTCCATCCTGCACTTGACAGTGTGATGTTTCCTTGCAGACACAAGTCTAGCAGGAGATGTTGTGGTTCTCATGCACTCTACACCGAGCACATGTCGCCAAGTAGGAGCTAGATGTTATCCCCATTTTGTGGATAACTAAGGAGATTATGTCTCAAGGCCCTCATGTTGCAGATATGGAGTGTCGAGATACTACATGACCAACAATACCCTTTTGCACAGATGGAAAACCCACTCTCCACCACTGATGGTCACAGATTTGTCGATGGAATCCACCACATCAGCTGGCTTCCGGAAGGCAGTGGGCCTTGCTCCATGAGGTACAAGTCAGTATTATGGTGAGCATCATTTCAATATTTAAGCCAATTGAGTATGTTGTATCTTAGATTGTTCTAGATTTCATGATATATTCTAGGACATTATGCCTTTTTCCTTGCTTCACCTCAGTGGTTGACATTGTGCCCTAGTAAGTGGTTTTCCTTGGGGATGGGTTTTCTACTAGGAACTCCCTTAAAAATCCATTGTACCTTTCCCAACCATAATTACCACTTTCCATCAGCATTCCCTTCCATTTCCTTATCTGTTTGGATTTTAGGGTGTATTGACCCAAGAAGGCGTTGTCCCTCATTCTATGGGAAGAAGGTGTTGAAAGGCTAAAAGGGATGATGTTGGGTAAAAGATAAAAGGCTTGTATAAAACTTCCAGATGCTTCACCCAGGTATCACCCAAGAAAGTATTGAAACACTTATCTTTGAGTAAAGGGGAGTCCCAAGGGTGATTTAAGAACCCCCCCGCCCCCCCTAAATTTATATATATAATAAATGGGCGAATCCCCATGATACATAGGAAAATTTGAAGGTTATTTTATCAATAATATAATATGTATATATAATTTTTTAGCGAATCTTTTAGTTAATTATATAATCTTGGCAAATCTTTCATTGAATTAAAAAATCTTGTAAAATCTTGGAGAATCTTTCATTGAATTATAAAACCCTATAAAGTCTCCGTGAATTTTTGATAAAGTATAAAACCATATATAATAATAGGAAAATGTATTCATTAAACTGTAATATACTCATTTTACATATTTGGAAAAATAAATATAATTTATCCATCCTCTAGACAACGTTGCAAGCATCAGGGGTTGTGTTTTTCAAGGATCTCATTGTTACGATGCCTTATGACACTATAAGTGGACAGACAAGGCAGGAAACTCCATGTCAACAAAAAATGGTATCATACTAGATAGTAGTGATGATGAATTTGAAGGACTATTGAAATCCTAGTAAAGTGCACCACTAACCACTAGTGAATTGTGTTGGATGCCAGTTATCAGATCTCATTCTTATGATGTCTTATGACACTAGAAGTGGACAGACAAGGCAAGAAACTCCATGTCAACAAAAAATGGTATCATACTAGATAGTAGTGATGATGAATTTGAAGGACTATTGAAATCCTAGTAAAGTGCACCACTAACCACTAGTGAATTGTTTTGGATGCGAGTTATCAGATCCCTTTGAGTGGGATCTTTCTATTACATAAATCAAATCCAAAAATAACCTAAAGGGTGGTGCCCCTTCCACTGCCCATTACAACATAAAGCATGCTTGAATATTTCACCCTCTCTATTGTTTCATTATCTCCAAGTATCACCCTTGTTTTTGTGATAAAAACAATCAGCTTCTCCTTGAAGGTTGTACCTTGCCATGAGTAAAAAATGTGAAATAATATCTCTAGGAGTGTGTACTACTGCCACTGGGAATATGCCTCAAGCAATGTTTATTTCATCACAAAAAACCTTGCAATAATCTCATCATAAATCACCCTATTGATGGCAGGCTTCTAGAACCTTGCTACCAATAAAATCCCCACATGGTACATCCTTTTGTTGGTTGTTCAAGGCCAATTCAGTGACAAGCATAAGGTCAACATTGAGGATGATCATGATTCTGAACTGGATATCAACTGGAATATCAACTGGAATATCAACTGGAATATCTACAGGATCGTCCCTTAAACCTACTAATAGAAATATCCGATGAATCACATTTTATGCTAATATCACAATGTATTTCACAAAAGGAAAGAACATTGACACCATCTTCCAGAGACAGTAGAATTACTTTATCTAGATATCCCATATCCATCCTTCTATAGATAACCATTAGCTTCTTTGCAATTACTTTTGAAAGATATACTACAAGCTTAATACTATGTTTATGCTTGTTTTCCTTTGCTACCGTATCATGATCTTTCTAAAGTAATGTCGAAGTATCATTTCTACATTTTGCAAAGTATCTAGCTGAAACCCTGTAGAATATTTCTTATCAATTCCAT
Organism: Picea engelmannii; assembly: GCA_009831015.1. NCBI lineage: Eukaryota > Viridiplantae > Streptophyta > Pinopsida > Pinales > Pinaceae > Picea > Picea engelmannii. The sequence continues at coordinate 27,188 of ML842434.1, read as the reverse complement.
TCACAGACATAATATGAATATGCAACAATTTTTGTAGACTTATGGTGTAATCTATCGCATTGCATGGATCTATGACAATTCCTTTTGGACTGATGGGATGGGTGAATTGATGTCTCCTGAACTAATAAACACAAAAATTCAAACGAGATCCACCCTTTCATGTTTTATACACAAAATAATATATATTTTGGCCCTTTTGCTTCTCCTTAACTAAAAAAACCCAATCGTTTTGAGTATGATGTGAACAACACATGCAACTTTCTTAGAACTTTATGGCTTGACCTTATTCAAGTGCCCCTTCACAATTTGAAACTATAATACTATAATACTCTACTAGATTAGTTTCTCATTATACACTCTTACATATATATTGTACATCTCAGATTTGGAAGATATCTTATGAAATACCTTGACACCGTTATCAATTGACCACAACTCAAAATAACTTGGGTAGCTCAGAAGGGCCTTTCTTGATGAATTTTTTGATTAAAAAGTTATGAATGGAAAGCTGAAGATGTCCTCTACACCCTGGAGTCACTAATCCAAGAAAAAACCTACATCTAACCCCTTCAAAATTAATTTGAAAACAAACTGTCCAAAAGTGCAACAAATTCTCCAAAAGTGCAGCGAAAAACATAGGGGTCAAATATTGAGCGATAAATATTTAACCATAACACATTTTACAAAACCGGGAGAGGTTTTTGTAGATAATGTTTTTTTTAAGACAAACCTCTCTCAGTTTTGTGAAATTATTTCCCATTTTCTTGGAATATGTGCCACAAAAGAATGACTAAAACATGCAATTAAATTGGAGAATTTGATTTTCTGAAATAGGCCTCCAAGAAAGTTTAATGCCTCCCAATATATGATACCTGTATAAAAAATGAAGGAGATTATTGTTATTTTGTATGTACTTAGAAAAAACCTCCTTTGGTTTTCCAAAATTCATCTTCATTTGGTCAGGAACCTCTTTTGAAAATGATGACCAAAAACAGAGTAAAACACGCAGTGTGGTCTAGCATAGCACTTTTGAGTGACTTTTCCTTATCCATTTTCTGATATGAAGGTAGATTTGGAAATCTTGGTATGTCTAGTTGTCTGTAGAACTTTAAATCATGCAAAATGACCTCTCCAAAGCGAAGAAAAATGATTTTTCCCAAGACTGCTTCAAAAGCGCAGCGTGGGGTCTGAAACGACATAAACATGTTTTTTTTGAGGTAGTTTTTAAACTTTTCCTTGCAACTTGTGAACTTAAAAGGACAAACAAGTACATATCTGAAATGCAATGACCAATACCTATCCATCCATGCAAAAAAATCATCATTTGGTGGCCCTGATAAGAAACGCAGTGTGAGCTCGCTGCGCTTTTGTGCATCATGAATTGTCAAAAAGTTGCAAAAATGCCCAAAAACTAAAAAAATTCCCAAATTTCTTCAAATTTGATTCTAAATTGTTCCTTTAATCTTGTGAATGATAGATTAGACAATCAATGATGCATAAGCAAACAAATCAAGGTTGTCTCTCTTCCTTAGCTTGATTAGGGTTTTCTTCAGTTTCTTCTTCAAATTCCTAACCCTAATTTTGTTGATCCAATTTCTGGTGTAGTAGTGCCTGGCCATGTGTCTCTGAAGTTTGATGTCCCTGTTGGCCTTTTTCAGGAGCATTTCTAGGTGTTCATTGACTCTGCCAAGACAATACTCTCTGTCCTTTTCAAATTTTGCTGCAATGGTGCCTTCAATGTCTTGTTGACATAGTGGAGGAGATGGCTCAAGACTCATTTGACAATAGAAAGACATGTCAAATTTTATTGGCAAAATATAATAATTTGACCTAAGGCCCTATCAAGTGACATTAAAAGAGCACATTTGATAACTGGAGACTGACATGACTGACAGACACTAACAACAACAACTACTCAAAGCACCCTCATTGTTGTGTATATTCTTGTAGAAATTTGAGTGTGTTTCTTGCAATCGATAAAACATTGGATATGGGTGAAACAAACCCTTTCCATTAGCGTCCTTGGTACCCCTAGGCTTACAACAGGCTAGATGAATCACTACAATAGTTGAATATGCTATCTCTTAGCATACTATTACTACTTGTTTGCCACTAGATTAGGCCATGAAGTTCTATTTGCAAGAGCTATGAGAGCTATGGGATATGGATCGTGTTACAAAATATGAGGTAGGATCACTATGAATTGAGATGTCAATATCCCAATTTGAAGGCACAAACTCAAATACTATCAGAAAACTCTTCATTCGTTCCATCGTGGTAGCTACCGTCCAGTGACCAATGATGGTGATCTCAACTTCAACTACAAGAAAATAATGAATACATAGCCCACTATTAAAGCTAAAAGTGTTACCCATAGATATCAAAGTTCCCAAAGATGGAGTCACAACAACCAACAATGCCTCTTGTTTAGCTCCTAAAATCTCCAAGTCATTTTTAGTCTTTAAAGTTTATTTTAATTGAGTCATTTAGCAAAAAAGAGTTTTTATTTTTATTTAGTCATTTGAAAAGTTGGTCATGTAAATAAATAAAGATGACTAAGTGGTTATGTTAGTGATTGTCCTAGGTCCTATGTCAAGTCATCTAAGGTCAACATCAGATTGTCAAGGTCAATTAGAGGTCATTTAAGTCACCATGACAATTCAAATTTGCAAAATCACATGTATTCGGTGATTATTCTATAATTTCACGAGTTGTCAGCGTGAGCAAAGGGAAATACACAGGACACGCTACAAACTGAGCTTCAGTCTGCAGCGCAACGGTCACTTTTACACTGTCTGCGCTACAGACTCGTGGAGAATACTTTATTTTCCTTCTATCATCATTTTTTAGATCTGAAGGTGTGTCAAAAGGGTTTCAAGAGATTTTCTAAGTGTTATTAAGCTTGGGAAGCCTCTTGTACAACCATTGCTAGCCAGCCAAAGGAGAACCAAGGTTTTCTTTTCATTTAGAGAAGAATTCTTTTTTAGGGTTTCTTGCTTACCATTCCTTGTGCAAAATCAATTGGAGCAGGTTTTCAGTGATCTTATGGCACCAAAGAAGGACCTCATTCCTAGGAAAAGATCAGGCTCCCTGGTTAGAATTGAGCCTACAGACACCTCCTTGATTGAGAAGGATCCTAATCATGTGGATTCGTTAAAACACATGGGTTGTTGGAGATTTTGCCAGAAACTGCAGGGACATCATCTACAGGTATCCACGGATTTTGTACAGAATTAGCAAGAGGGAAAAACTAAGGTTGGCCCTGTAGAAATTCATTTGATACCAGATTTCATAGCAAAAGTAACTGAGATCCCAAGATCTGGAGAACGTTGGTACAAGGCCAAGAATATAGAGAAAGAAGTTTGGTGTCAAGATATGCTAAAACCAGAGTTTAAAGAAGCAAATTTGACAAAAGGAGTACCAAGGATTTGGTTGTGGGAGGAGTATGACATGTTGTTGTTCATCATTAAGAGATTCTTCACCTATGAAGGGAGATACAATTGGGTTTTGCATTATCACTTCAAGTTGTTGCTCCATTTTATTGGTAAGAAAGAGATTGACTTGTCTTTATTTCTATTTATGAGTTTACAAAGAATAATTGCCAAAGCACAGAGAAAGCCAGAGAAGCTTGAGAAGTCTATTTTTCATCATGCCCTAATCAAGCTTATAGTAATGGAGAAATTGAAGCAGGAGGGTAAAGACTAGTCTACCTTTCTCGTTGTTTCAAATTATCAAGTAGACCTTCCTACTTCTCCTCCTAAGTACAAGAAACTAAGAAAACAATCTGCAGGTTCATCTTCAGCTGCAGTAGATGAGATTCCACAGTCACCTATTGCTCCTGTTTTCAAAGAGCCCTTGCCCATTCAAATTGCCAAGAAAGATAAAGGAAAAGGCAAGGCTAAGCAGATTTCTATAAAGGAAAGAGAAGAACAATTTGTTGAACCTGCATGACATCACAATTGTCTAAGGATGTTCTCCCATGATGATATTGATTTCAATGAACATTCAATTGAGCTAGAATAGGCAGACAGACTTGAAGCATTGTGAAGATCAACCTTTGAACTCTGGAGTTGTTATTGTTATCCATAAAGCTCACTATTTGGGGTAAATATGCATATATGGCTAAACCAAAACTGTAGGGGCTTTCTGCTCACCAAATAAGATTATTTGGATCCAATAATAATCACAGGACACTAACATAGAATACCATTTCAAGATTCGAGCATTCTAATGGTTTTGATTGGAGTCATTGTAGGTCCATATTGTCATTGATAGTAGAGCTTTGGTTAAAATTTATTTGTGAAATTTTTCTGCTCACTTTTTGACTTAAAAACCAAACCATTAACACCCCCTTTCGATGATTTAGTACAGGAGGTCAATTACAATGCAACCATCATAATCATCTACATTGTCATGTATATGCACGTTGTTATAAAGTTGTCTAGATTGTGCTCTCAATTGCTCATCAACTTCAAAATATTCACTCTACTCTACTGTGAGATGAATCATGACCAATACTATTACTTCTGAAATAAAATAAAGAAAACAAAAATATCAAATTGAATGCATCAAGCTAGCAAGTCAGAAAAAGGCATCAGTGCAAACCTAATTTCAATAAATCCAAAAGGAGTGAAATAACACCATCCACTGCAACAAGATATAATGTGGCAATTGTCTATGGTAAACAATAGTTATAGTACACCATTTTGTCACATCGAAGTGAATTCCCGCCTAATGTTAAGTGGATTGTTGTGGTTGAAATCATAGCCTGTAAACATAACCTAATCAAGAAACAATAACATTTATCCTCATGAATCATCAATCGTAATTTGATGTGGGTGCATGCAAACCTAATTTGGATAAATCCAATAAGGACCAAAATAAGACCATCGACTCCAACAAGATATATATGGCAACTGTCTACAGTAAATGGTAGTTGGTACATGGTTTCGTGATTCATCACAATGAAGTGAGTTTCAATCAAATTTTTGGTGGATTGCCTAGGCAGAAGCCATAGCATGTAACTAATCAAGAAAACAATAGTAGATCATCCTCAAGAATCATTGCATTACACTAACAATATAGAAATGGTCATGCACTTGGAACTTGTCAAGGCTGGCTTCAAGATTGGAAAGTCCACAACAAAGTTCCAATTGTGAATGCAAGTGCATGCTTGTGATGTGACCCAATGCCTATGAGCATGTTCTCCTCAATTCAATTATATTAACCATTTGCATGCATGTAATATAATCCTCAAACCTTAATGACATAATACATTAATTATGTGATAATGTGCACAACAAATGATTCTCAGGCACCAACAACCAAAATTGTTTGGGAGCCTTGTGCATATAGCCGACCCACAATATAATAAAGAATGCTTAAAAGGTTAGTTGAAGGATAAGAGGTCTCATCACGAGCCAACCTATCACATCCATGGATATCTTATGGTATGACATTGCCATCATATGGTCACCAAACCAGGGCAATGGCTCTCAGTTGCATGGCTGGGAGAAAGGGTGTCTCATCACAAGCCAACTTTCTCATTTCCACTAGTTGTTTGTGGGTGAAATTGCCATCATCTGGTCACCGTTGAGGAAAAAGGCATGAAGAACCTTACTCAAGCATTTCCAGATCTTGCTAGGCTAAGGCAAGATAGTTGGGAAGGTTACCCAGAGTTTATAGCCTTTAATTCAAAAGAATCTATTAATCCACAGGTAATAGGTACTAGGGACTAAGGTTGGTTTTATATGTAACTATAAAAACAAAGAAAAGAATCAAAATATACATAAGTGTGTACATGGATAAGAAACAAGAATAAAAGTAAAATCTAAACAATATCATTAAGATACACATGTGAGATTGAAATAAAAAATATGATTTTTATATGAACTTCATTCTGAGATACAAAGCAAAAATCTATTTACAAACCCCTGTGAGGGTGGGACTGAAGTCAAATTTAGAAGTCTCTGATGGGCACCATACAAAAAGACTCTGACAACAAAATAAAACTGAAGCTAAAGATATGGATCAGCTTGCCATCAAAATGCTATCACTTGACTCTGTAAAATATTCTTTATCAATCATGAAATCTAATCCATAAACAAATAAGAACACACAAACTACCAAAGATAAATCATACACCTTTAGAAACAAGCTGCTGAAATATACGATTCAGTTTTGAATCCCGTTGCCTTCAATAAGACCATGCTATCATCAAGATGGTTTAGCTTTCTAGTAAACTCAGAATGAATGAAGAAAATAATTATCTCACAAGTATAGAGCAGACCTTATATCAAAAGTTCTCCTCATGTTCTCCTCTTACTCCCCCTTTGTATCTTCATTTGATTGAGCTTTTATTCTTTGCCAATAAGTTATGGTAGTTCAACTACCTTTCTTTTGTTAAGCTTAATTAGCGTAACTAATTAGTTGAGACAAATAAATAATAATAATATATAAATAAGGGTCTATTTAAATAATAACTAGATAGGTGGGACCCCTTGTCACTCCAATTTTTATTTATTTTTAATAATCATCAAAACATGAAGTATAATACCCCAAATATTTAATTCAAACATCCGCCTTGTAACTCCCATCCTCATATTAACAGTCCAATATTTAAAAAAAGAAAAAGAAAAAAAAAAGGACTATATCCAAAAATAACATGATATCCATGATGTCCAAAACTCTATCTAAATATGTATTTGTTGTCCAAAATATTTTCATACCAATAAGACTTGTCTTCAAAAGAAAATCATTAAAAAGCACTAAAAACCATATTTGATGTGTGAGGCATTTTGCCTCTTTTCACTGCTGTCTTCTTTTGATCCCATTTTTTACTTTTCCAGTGCAACAATCTTTAGCTAATTAAGACCTTGTGAGCGGATCTCACTGACGACATGGGAGAAACTATCTTTGAGGTGAAGATGGGAAGACACAGATTCAGAGGAATATTTGGAGGACTTGGAAGGCTTGGCCACTCCTTTTCCCTTATCTAGATCTGGCTTGGGAACATTAGTTTTTAGCCTTTTGCTTGCATAAGAGGATTGTACTGGCGAGGCAACATGATCAAATTGGGCATTTGTTTTGATTGGCGATGGAGGAGGGGGTAATGGCAATGACACCGTAGGCCAACCATGGTGATGAGCCACAGGTTGATGAACAATTTCTTGCTAGCCATCATTGGCAGGTGGTTCTGGCTGCATAGACACATGAGGGGGGACATGGATACCAGATAAATTTTGATGTGGCTGGAAAGGAGGCCTCTCACGTATAGGTTGCAGAATTCCTTGGCCAACTAGATTAGAAAACCTTGCTTGGAAAATTTGATTTAGTTCTTGCAGATCAACGTAAAAATGTATCAAAAATCATGGCCTTCTATGGCCGATTTGCCAATTATTTCCTCTGCCTCTATCTACACCTCTGTTAAAGAAATTCATATTGAAGCAATATTCCAATCATGTTATGAAAAACTCTTAACAATCCATGCATCAATAATCTACCTAAATAAAATCAAAAGGTTGGCTCTATCATTCACAACAAAAGCACATGCAATCCATCCATCCATCATACTTTTAAATTCAATAATCAATTTCCATTTGAACAGGGAGTGATAGGGCTATTGGGAAGATGGGGGCTTTGTAATGATCGAAAAATGGTAGCATGGACGGGAACCAACCAACGAATATTGTTCAAGCAAATGCAGAGGTAACTTCCTTATAAAAACAAAGTCTCCATATCCAAACTTCCAACACCAGTCATCATCTAGTCCCCTTTCTTTTCCTTTTAATCCTTTATTTTTTCCAAAATGAAATTCATAATAACAGAAACATGGAATAAATTAAATGTATTTGGGAAGGTGGTGGGCATATAATGAACATAAAGTGAGATAATGAACACGAATAATATGATTATTGTTCTATTACATGAAATAACATTTATTGATTTTAAAATTGACATTGTCGTCATTTGCCAAAACATTTCTCTGCTAACAATTCAAATCCAAGACATGACAATTTTTATAGTGCTCAATGTAAAACCCAAGAAAATTCCAGGACTGTCAAACTTAACAATTTTCATTTCCCTTTTTTTTTCTTTTCCATAGATATCCATTTAAACTAGCAAAGCGTTTTATAAGACATTGTTTACAAAGTCAATTAAAAACAATTATAACCAGATTGCCTCAAACCAGCATGGGAGGTTGAGAAAACAACAATAAATCCATCGACCCTTCATCATATAAAACTTATATCACAAACCTAATAATTGTTGCATAAACTGCTAGGTTCGAAACCCCATTGCGAAGCTGGTTGTTATCGTTTTATTTTTAGAAACCATATAACTTCAAAATCGACATTATCCTCGTAGATGAATAACAATCAAGCCAAGACTTCACAGATAGAACCAATCTTTCGCATTGTCAATTCAACACCATAACAAGTATCAAAACCCGAGTTCGAGTTTACTAACAGTCCGTATGTCGGATAGAAAAGCGGGGTTTGGGCAGACATAAGGGAGAAATATTAATAAGGGGTTTGCAAACAAAATAAAAATCATTTCTTTCCACAACGAAGGTTTCCACAATCCTCCCAAGGTGGCCGCAAGGAAAATACACAGGTTTCCAATATATTTTCAAACTGTGGAATGATAATACGAAGGGCCAAAATTCTTCCAAGGACTGGGTAGAGGGTGTGGCATTATGCAATAATCACAAAAAATCGAACTGTTCTTTTTGCTTCATAGAGAAAACCCTTCGAGATTTAATCACAAGAAATGAGTGAAACCAAATGTATTCGCCATAATCATTTGCCAACAGTCATACCATGATAACCAACATTCATTCTGGGTGCAACACAACCACATACTTCAAAGAGAATGGAATTCCAAACAAATTTCCCATCTTGAAACGTTTAAATGCCATCAGGAAGAAACCCAATGTAATTTGCACAACCAGAATGCCCACATACACACACTGTAATATTTAGAAAGCAAACACACTGTGCATGCAAAATCTAAGAGCCAACATAATGATTTTATTCAGAGCAGAGTTACAGTTCATGAATGGAGGGATAAGAGGCAACATAACTGTGAGGAAAATGCCAAAAAGCTAAGAGCACCACTATTCTCCCAAAGGCCAAGCAAAACAGAGGAAACACTAACTAGAGCAACCAAAACAAGCGCAAACAAATTGAAGGTGGAAACTTAGAGGTGGATTAAGAGCGTTGTTCAGTAAATGCACATCGCTTCCCCTCTTTTCCCATTAATTGCCTTCAACCACAGCCAAGTATGGAGTGCAACCAAAACTTCCAAAATGTTTCCATAAAACACATAGTTAACCATGTGTATCTAATTTGCCACCAGACATATCATTTCCATTTTCCAAATCAAATCGACCTCCTATAACCATTATTTTAGCACCAAAACAACATGTCCCACATTTCTTACTAGTGAAGAATTATAATTGCACAAAACATATCAATTTTTCATAAATATACAAGTATACCATAAGTGTAATAAACCATAAATATATGCCAATATATATGTGTAGCAAGAGTAAACGAAGATGATTATTAAATTGGACATTTTCCCCCTCTTTTCCTTTTTCAAATCAAATTGCGAGCACACTCATCATCCATCCATTGCAAATGGAAACTGGCTTGAATTTCTGTGTTTATTCTCAAACTATAGGATCATTTTTGCAAGGTAGTCATGAGCGCAAATCAGAGAAGCATCTTTCATCATTATTTACATAAGGGGGTCCCACCTATTTAGTATATTATTAAATATATATAAGTAATAAGGCATTGCAACCCATTTGTAGGGAGGGATTCCATGTTGCGCTTTTGGGTGTCAACAAACTAGCGACTCCACAGAGAAATCTATTCTCAATAGATTAATAACTTAAAATGTTTGGTTCTGCGGACCAATAGAAGTAGGTGATAAAAAACTGCTGAAAATAATAGTTATACAACAAGGGGAAAAAATATGGTTTAAGGGAAATGATGAGATGGGACTTCGGGAAATTACTTATGGAAAGTGAGATGTATGAGGGGAGTTGGTCCTGTATGCCTAACAATCGAATAAGATTCATAACCGATAATTCTTTTTAGAATTTCAAGGATAATTCTTCTCATATGCTCTTGTATCTCAGGATGGATGGAAGAAAGGGATAGCAAAAACAAGGAAGAAAACAAAACCAACTTACTGCAACAATATTGAAAGCGAAAAGCTATTCCACTAGTGTCTCAAAAGGAGGACATCTTGACAGTTGCATGTACCTTATTTTCATCGATCAACAATACTTACAGAATGACATTGTCATGGCAAAATTGATCCAAACTTTATTTCTGATGATTGTGCGAAACCAACAATAGGAATTAAAACTCAATAAACCTAAAAAACAAAACAGTAAAACAAAGGACTATATACAACAATTATGTTTATACAAAGTGTTAGTGATCAAGTTGGTTCCACATAATGTTTCAAGTGGGACCATTAGTATTGGAAGAAAATAATTGCTCCTCCATGTCCTTAAGAAGGTAAGAATTCGCACCGAGGATAAAAGTGATTTTGAAAGGACCTAGCCATAATTTTTGGAATTTAGAATGTCTCCCTCTTTCAGCATGTGTTGAGTCCCATAGGAGGACTTTGTCGTCAATCTTGAATTCAACATCCTTTGCTCGTTTGTTAAAATACTTTTTCACCATTTGTTGCCTACTTTTTAGGTTCTCCAAGTCAAATTTTCTTTGTTCTTCCAGGGATAACAATGCACTTATCCTTTGGGGAACATTAGAAGAATTTAATTCTCTAGTCTGTAACATCAACCATAAGGAGGAAAGCTCTAGCTCAGCAGGCAAAATAACTTCTTGGCCATATACGAGTTGAAAGGGAGTAAAGCCTGTACTTTCTTTGGTGGTTGTACAGTCTGCCCAGAGGGCATAAGTGAGAAGTGTGTGCCACTGGCGAGGTTTGTCGTCTATGATTCTCTTTATGATCCTAACCAGATTTTTGTTAGTGGAATCTTCTTGGCCATTTCCTTGAGGGTAATAAGAAGATGAAGTGAAATGTTTGACACCCAACTTAGCCTGAAATTGGGTTAATGTTGCAGAAATGAAGGTTGGGCCATTCTCTGTAATGATCTCTAATGGGATGCCAAATCTGGAGAATATATTAGATTCTAGAAAAGAAACTACCAGCTCATCTTGTGTGTGTTTAAGAGGAACAACCTTGGTCCACTTAGTAAAGTAATTAGTGGTTGTCAAAATAAAGATATGCCCTGTAGAAGATGGAGGGTTGATAGGACCAATAAAGTCTAGGCCCCACTTAGAAAAAGGGAAATCCATAAGGACAGGTTGTAAAGGCATGGAAGAAAAACGTTCATTCCTAGCGAATTTTTGGCATTTATCACAAGATATTGGAAATTTATATGAGTCAAGAAAAATCATAGGCCAATAATAACCATTTCTTATGATCTTAAAAGTAGTAGCCTTAGCAGAAAAATGGCCACCGATGTGAATGACAAATGTTGATGATCCATGGATGTCGCGTAATAATTTATGTGCTTCCTCATCATTTACACATCAAAGTAACAAACCATCAACAAACCTCCCAAACAAAAGGTCTCCTAAAATGATATACTTGGAAGCTTCAAGGCAGAGTCTCCTTCTCTGGTGAGGATCCAACCCATCTGGACACTATTGAGGAAAAGGTACGAGTTACCTTACTCAATCATTTTCAGATCTTGCGTGGCTAGGACAAGATAGTTGGGAATGTCACCTGGGGGTTTAGAGCCTCAAAATATTCTCTCAATACACAAGTATTAATTACAAGGATTGAGGCTAATTTATAGTTTAAATATGTTGCAAAAATAAAATAAAATAAAACTTCTGGAATGTACACAGATTTGTGATTAAGTAAACATGGAGATAAAAAAGCGAAAAGTAACCAAGTCACAATTACACATATATGAGACAGTATAGCAATCTGATTTTATTTCACTCTGAGATATCGAAAATGTTTTCTCTTTACAAAACCCTTCGAGGGCATGGACCAAAGTTTGATTTAGAGATCTTCGATGAACACCATACAAAAAGACTCTGACAAATAAAGTAAAACTAAAATTAATAATATGGATTAGCTTGCCACAAATTTCTGCCAATTTGACTCTGCAAGATATCCTTTATCAACCATGAAAATTAATTCACAAACATACAAGAATACACAGACTATCAAGGATGGATCAACACCTCTAAAACAAGCATCTAAAAAGTGTGGTTTAGTCTTGCACCTTGTTGTCTACAATAAGACCTTGTTGTCAAGAAGAGAATTAGGCTTTGAATAAACTCAGAAATGAATGAAAACTAAAACTATCTCATGTAACTAAAGAGCAAACCTTAGTCTTGCTTTCTCCTTCTATTCAACTCTCATCTTTTCTTCTCATTCAACTTTTATTCTTTCCAAATAAGTTGAAGTAGTTCAATTACTTTCTTTAGTTAAGTTGATTTAACTTAACTAATTAGTTTAGGAGAAATAAATAATAATAATATAGTTAAGGGTCTTAATTAATAATATCCAGGTAGTTGGGACCCCTTGTGACTCCCATCATTTCTTCCTTTCAAACCATGAAATACAATACACAAAAAATAATCATTTTAACCATATGCCACCCTTGTAACTCCCTTGAATATCTTTCAAACTGGATATTTAAATATCATAAATAATTTATATCATATCCAAAAAAGAATATATATATCCACATTATCCACAAAATATCAAAATAGAGCTTGCTTTCCAAAAATGTTGACAACCATTAAGCACTGTCCTCATCAACTGAAATCATAAAAAACATAATTTAAAAACCATATTTGCCACTTTGTGAGACAATTTTCCTTTTTTCATTGTTGTTTCCCTTAGACTTCTCGGAAGTAGCCCATGGTTGATTGTACCCTTGGGGTTATATCTTGTTGATCACATGGGAGTAGTCATCCTTCAAATGTAGGCCAGAAGACATAGATTTCGAGGAATCATTGGAGGGAGAAGAGGGGGAGGCAACTGCTTTTCCCTTGTCTTGCACAAGTTGGGGAATATCGGTTTTCAATCTCTTACTGGCGTGTGAAGACTGAACTGGCGAAACATCACGGGCAATTTGGACATTGGGATTGATAGGTGGTGTTACAATAAATGACATAGTGGGCCAACCACGATGGTGAGAGATAGGTTGGTTGACGATCTCTTGCCAACCATCATTTTCGGGGACTTCAAGCTGCAAAGACACATGTGGAGGAACAAGAATGTCGGGGATATTCTAAGGAGGTTGGAAAGGGGTCTTTCTGGTCGAGGGTTCATTATTCCATGGCCAACCCAATTCAATAACCCAACTTGGAACAGTTGGTTCAATTATTGAGGATCAACGTCAAAATGGATAGAAAATCTAGGCCTCCTATGGCCTCAATTCTAATTTCCCCTGCCTCTGTTATTTCGGCCATTGTTTTCTCTACTGAAAAAGCTCATCCTATAGTAGCAGTTTGTCAGTAATAAAGCTCTTAATAAACCATACATGACACTCTACTTACATGAATCAAAATTTGGCTCAAAAATTGACACGAGATACATGCAAATCCATCCATAACAAACCATTCATTAATTGCCATGTGAACAAGGTGTGATAGGTTTCATGGGAAATATGGAGGGAGTGTAGTTAGTGAAAACTGGTAGAATGATAGGGAATCCATATGGATATTGTTCAACAATTAACCAAACAATTTAACTATGTATAAGAATATCAAAATATCAGTCACCAACCCTTGCTATGTTATCCCCTTTTGTCGCTTCCACACAGAATTTTCTTTTTAAATTTATATCACATAACAAGGATGCAATAAGTGAAATCGGGATTGTGAGGGGATTGTAATTAGCGAAAAATGCTAGAATGATAGGGAATCAATGTGGATATTTTTCAAGTGAAACAAATCAAAACATGCTACCTTAAACGCAATCAAAACATATCTCTGTCCATAAATTCAAAGTTTAACAAGTGTTTATTTTCCAAACAATAATCCAAACCGGTATCTTCTTTGACAAATTTGCTTGTTGGCTTCCGAATTATTTACACAATAATCTGTATGCCCATAATTATTTAATCATAGTAACCATAGTACCCACATTATCATTATATGATAGTCATAACGAACAACATCGTAATCGTTGTAAGAACCAACAATATCCTATGAGACACAACCATAACATTAACTCCAATAACAATCCTTTAAATCCAATGGGGACACGTACAATGTTTACAAACAACTCATATCCATCATTTTTTTAACCACTATTCAATGCAATTATTTTGGATGTTATCACTCTTATTCGAGCCTCAAACATTTCGAACGCAGGTGCCCCTTTTATACAATCAACATAATGATTGAACCAAAAATAACATTCAATATTTTGAACACAAGCTTCAAATGAATGGGTGGGTATAGATCTCTTCCAAAGTTACCAAGCAAGGGACCAAACAAAATCATGCCCAAGTAACCGAGAAAGCACAATGCTCCCATCAACTTCAAACTGGAGTAAATACGCTTTCCATGTAATGTTCAAGGTTTAAGATAGTAAGTGGTAGAGACAACGGGTGGTTCGACCAGAGAGTTTGGCAGTTGAATGGCACAGGCAACTCATTTCGTAGGTGCCCTATCATAATAGATCATAGAAACAATAACATGCAATATTTCTCTCAGCTGTATGGGTTTCAAACAAAAGACTACAACTTCCAAAAAAACAATCGAAGCCAACCCTTTTATCGATAATGCATAATGAGCGACCAAATATAAACCCGTGCCCAACCAAAAAGCATGAATAGTGCTCTCATAAACTTCTGGGTAGCAATGTTCTCATACTGTATAAAATTTACCAGAAAATGGTGACGGTGAGGTCATAGCAATCAAGCCAACAACTGAGGGTTTTTCCAAGACAAGGAATGAAATGCTCCAATCTTCTATCATAGTTCACATAAAAACCCACAGAGTCAAAACATGGTGTGGGTATACTTAGTCACAGAGACAAATAATGTCAATATATAGGTGGGGTATTCACAAAGCCCAAAGTTTAGGCAGACTATGATAAAAAATTTCAACAAAGAGGCTAAACTTGAAACAAAACCATGGAAAAGTAGGCTCCACTGCAACCTTTACTCAACAATTCCCTGCAAATGATTACACACAACAAAGACCACCACAGAAAACCAAAGATGCAACCATGACACACAGTTCCAAAAACCTTAC
Source organism: Picea engelmannii (assembly GCA_009831015.1). Classification (NCBI taxonomy): domain Eukaryota; kingdom Viridiplantae; phylum Streptophyta; class Pinopsida; order Pinales; family Pinaceae; genus Picea; species Picea engelmannii. Next base: position 11,910 of record ML842434.1, on the reverse strand, counting down.
AATAGCTTGAGAATCACACATACCACAAGAAACCTGAGCCAACATTTGATTTAAGGGCAAAGTAACTCTCATGGATGGAAAAGTAAGAAAACATCATACCTGTAAAAGTTTGCATGAAGAGAAAACCCAAGACTGTATACTTCCTCCACAACCGAGCAAGCCGGAGCAACAACAACTACCAGTGCCAAAAATGCAAGATTGACTAAGGTGACGAACTCGAGGGGAGTTTGAGTGACGTGCATTTACTGCACGTCGCTTCTCCCTTCAGATGCTTATTCAATTTTTAGTATGAGCCTAGTAGCCAACTCACCACAACACTGCATTCAAACCATTAATCAACCAAAAATTGAAAATTGGCATATTACTTTTGCAAAGTGCGCGATAGTCTAGAGTGTGCCACTCCTTGCCAATATCAAATTCCTTCAAAAGACAATGTGCTAGGAACACAACCCACTATGCAACTCAAACAATGCGCATAACCATAGTATCAAGGGTCAAGATCACCCAACTTTCGTCATGAACAATACACAACATTAAAACTGGAGTATAATTCTTTCATTCAAAAGGTCAGCATTATCATATTTTATGAGAGATCATCCAAACCATTTAGCTCCATGTTTTAATCACCCAACCACCACATATTACCATAAACATTTAAACCATGATTTGAAACAAATGAATTGTAGAAAACCGTGTTTCTACCATCACATAGGCAAACAAAATATAAGCGATGTTTATCTACCATATTTCCATGAGTATAACAAGGGGGTCCCACCTACTAGTATATTATTAATATAGTTAAATAATAAAGCTTGGCAATCATTTGCAAGCATAGTATTCATCGTTGCACTTTTAAGCGTCAACATACACTTTTGATATTGCAAATAATACACCATATTTTTATACCAAGGTTGCTCAGATAGAGAGAGATTTTGATTTTCAATATAAAATAGCATTGAAAGAGGATTATCTTGGTCATCAATTTCTTCACTTGGTTCAGGGTCTTGAGCTAAGTGAAGGGCTAAGTCTCGTCCCTTGATTGTCTTTGAATTCATAATCATCAAATCATGCTCCTGAAATTTGGCAAGCTAATGCGCAACTTTTCCTGAAAGATAAGTTTATGAAAGTAGAAACTTGACAACATGCAAAGGGGCTTTTACCTGCGTATGTTTGCCCAAAATAAAATGGTGAAATTTTTATATAGCCTTGACAAGAGAGAAAGCATCTTTCTCAATATAAGAGTATTTGATCTCGTCGTCTGATAGACTTTGACTCATGTAAGCTACATGTTTTTCATTGTTTTGGTCATCACATTGTAAGAGGATAGCAGAAATTGTTTCCTCGATGGCATTGGTATGTATGGTAAAGTCTTTCTCAAAATTCGGCTTCTCCAGAACTGCTGCGAAACTGATTACTTTCTTAATCCTATGGAAAGCATTCTCAACCTCATCTGTCCAAGAAAAAGAATGATCCTGCTTCAGAAGATTATTGATTGGTTTAACCATGACAACAAAATCAGGAACAAATCTACGGATAAAATTAATAATGCCCATCAAAGCTTGAACTTATTTCTTGGAGGTAGGGGCATGGAGGTTTATAATGTCATTAATCCTCTCGTGATCTATACTTATCCTTGAGTGAGAAACAATGTGACCGAGGAGCTTACCCTTTATGACATCGAAAATAAATTTAGAAGTATTTAAAGAAATTCCAAATTTTCTGCAGCGCATGAGAGTTTTTCTAAGATGACCTAAATGATCCAACCAGTTTTTAGAATAAACAGTCAAATGATCAAGATAAACTTGGATAATATTACTGATTATATTATCAAAATCTATCTGCATATCTCTTTGAAAGGTGGCACCTGCATTAGATAACCCAAAAGGAATGTCTTCATAAGTAAATGTGCCCCAGAGTGTGGTAAATGTGGTTTTATATCTATCATTCATTTTTACCTTGATTTGATTATACCTAGAAAAACCGTCAAGTAAGGACATCGATTGAGACCCCACAACTTGTTGTAAAATCATTTCCATATTAATAAGTGGAAAATGGTCTTTGACACTTTCTCTATTCAATGAGCGAAAATCCACACATAATCTGATCTGGCAGGTAGTTTTCTGAACGAGGACCAGATTTGAAACCCAGTCGGAATACTTAACTGGAAAGATTATATTAGCTTTCAACAATTTTTCTAATTCTTTTATGTTAGTGGCTTTGAGCGCAGCGTTAATAGGTCTTTGTCTTTGCCTAATTGGATTTACCCCTTCCTTGATAGGAATGGCATGTTGTAAGAGAGCATGATCAAAACCACGAAGATCCTCGTATGACCAGGAAAAAAGATCTTCAAATTCACGGAGTAATTATGTGAATTTCACTTTCTCTTCATCAGAACATTGGGAACCTAATTTAATGATCTTTGGAGATTCAAATGTCCCAATATTAAAGGAAAATGAACTTTCAAGAGGAGTCAAGCCTTTAGGAAAATTTTCATCTTCAACAGAGATTTCTTTGGGCTTAAATGGTTCATTTTGTATGAAAGCACAAATTCCTTCGTCACTTGGGAAAACCTGCCATGATTCTACATCATCAGGGATGTGAGGACGATCTAGAGATTGGAACGTACAATTAGGTCTTTGAGGTAAAATTTGTCGGGTAGGGGATGCTGCAAAAACAACTAACCTATCAACCATTGAATTAAGTTTCCTCTTAACATGAATGATGTTAAATGATAACATATTTGAAATCAACATCCAAATAACTTGAGTATAATGTTTAAGTAACTTATTGCTTGGTGAATAAATCTTACGTGCAAGATTCACAACAAGTTCAGAATCACTAGAAACTGTAAGGTGGCCATAACCAAGGTTATATGCATTTTCGATGCCTAACAATAAGACCTCAAACTCAGTGACATTGTTTGTGCAAGCAAATTCCAACCTATAAGAGAAATTGTGGATTTTACCTATAAGAGAATATAGAATGATGTCGCCATTACCTTTGTTTCAACATGAGCCATCGGAATGCATGTGCCACATGCCATCATCAAAATCAATTGGTGCAAGTATAGTGTCACCTTCATCAACAAAGATAGAGTACACTCCCAAATCATCTTCAAGATAATTTACATTAGGTTGGGGAACACTCTCTATATACGGTGAAATTCTTCCTTCCCTAAGGATTATAATGTTCTTTCGATTCTGAGGGACGAACAAATGTGTACCATGAAGTGAAAGGTATCTACTAGTTAAGGCTTGCCAATCCCTTCTCAAAATAATCGAGTAGTTAGTCACCGGCATATCAATTACTTGGATGTTGAGGGTTGTTCTTATCTTGGGATGTGCGCACAAAACTAAGGTTACATCCTTGATTTCACCTATAGTTGATTGCTACAAACTATTATAAGAGAGCATGCTTATAGAATTTTCATTAGTGCAAGATAAGCCAACCTCTTCCATGATAATTTTAGGCATCACACTTGGACCAGACCCGTCGTGAATTAGGAAACAATGAGTTATTTTATCCATGATTTTTACTGAAATATAGAAAGGGGTTTTTTTTACAGGGTTCCTAAAATTATTTACACCTATCTTATTTACAGTTGATTCCTTTTCCTTTGACTCTTCAAATAGATTGGCTATTGTAGAAATATTTCCTTCCACAAAGTTCTTAAGATGCTTCTGTTGTTCTGGAACGACAACCATGTCCAAAAGGGTAGCGTCAGCTTTGATATTATCCAGTTGTTTAAGGATATTGTACTTAGAATAGGGAAGAAGAGAAGACACTCCTTGATCACTTGAAGGTTTGACAACTTGTGTTTCAACACTTTGAGAAGATGAGCTTGGGGGAGAAGAAGTGCGGGGAATATCAAATTTTCCCTTGGTAGTGTAAGATTTTTTCCTTGTATTGATTACCATAACATCCTCTGGTTCAACCCAATCTAAAACAACGATCGTGGTGTCAGACCTTTTGCCAAAGATCTTATCTCTAGCATTCTTTTTAACCTCGCATGTATTCTCATCATGATTTTCTTCACATAAATTACACCAACTGCAAGTCATAATGGCCTTTGGTTGAAAATTGTTTTCATTCATGTTCCTAAAAGGCGCTAAGGAAGAAGAAGAATCCTTAGGGGAAGAGGAAGAATAAGTTCCTTTCTATTCGTAAGCTATCACCCTATTGTTCATATCTTTCATGAGTTGTAGAATGGTAGACATGTTTGTTTGCTTGACCAAGTCTCCCTTAGGAAGAATCATTCTTTCAAGTTGCTCGTCATATTCTCAGCAATCTTGAAGGGCAGAACCGAGATTGTTGATAGCCTTCTCTTCAAGTCTATGACAATACAAAGAAGGTAGTGCATCATAATAATGCATGAAAGCAGCTTGATTTTGAGGATGGATTAGTTTGGGAAATTGATTACATAGTTTGGTGAAACAAAGGTTAAAAGATTTAATGGTTTCACCATCCTTATAAGAAATATTGTTGTATTCCCTTAACTGCTCGGCTGGACTCTTGGGCTCTCCATAAGTGGATTTGAACCAATAAACCAATTCTTCCCAAGTTGAAAGGATTTGGGGAGGGAGGTAAAAAAAAATTGCTGCAACTTTCCCTTTGAGGGAATTGACAAATAAACGCATGTAAGTGTCATTATCATTAGCCCCTATGTTATGACAAGCATTAGAAAATGCTACCAGGTGTTCATTTGTAGTAACAGTACCATTTCCCAAGAACCTAGGTAAATGATCCTTGAATTTTGGTAATGGGTGGGTGGCTAGTGCAAGGTTCAAAGGAGAAGAAACGTGCCATGGGGTGATTGTAGCATCTCCCTCAAATTGGAAAAGTCCATATTTCTGAATCATCTTAGCGATATTGATAGTGGATTGAATAGGGATTTGATGATTATAGATACTACCAATCACAGATGAAGCAGAGGGTTGCGAGGAGTAGGGCCCTCCAGTGCCACTACCACTACCCGCAGATGTCATGTTGAAAGTGTTAGGTATGGGCAACAGGGATGAAATAACGAAATCAGATAAGGTTTGCTTAAGAGCACGTCTTTGTGTTGATAAGACAACTTTACTCCTTCCTATTTCAGAAATCAGGGTAGTTTCAGGGGACAACCCTCTTCTCCTTCGAGAAATGTGAGAGTTAGAGGACATGAAATAAAAGATCAAAGAGGTAGGAAAAAGAAGGTTATTGTTGATTTATGGGCTTCCTTTGCCTGGCTTCCCAACGTTCATGTATGGTTATGTCCCTGGTAATTATTTCCCAAGAGTTGTGAAGTTCAACATGAGTACTAGCAATTGCTAAGATAGTATTAATTAGGGTCAAGGCAATGCTGGTTTGGTCATCAAGACCATCTCCAATATTATTCTATCTCACAATAGGTATTGTCATGGAAAAAAATAGTCAAAGAGTAATCGGACAAAACAAAAAAATAAAATACAATCGTGATACAATAAACCAGAGAGAAATGGAAAGATTTCCCCAGTATGGTCGCCAAATAAATGTTGAGGAAAAAGGTATGAAGAACCTTACTCAAGCATTTTCAGATCTTGCTAGGCTAAGGCAAGATAGTTGGGAATGTTACCCAGATTTTATAGCCTTTAATTCAAAAGAATCTCTTAATCCACATGTAATAGGTACTAGGGACTAAGGTTGAATTTATATGTTATATGTAATTGTAAAAACAAAGAAAATAAGCAGAGATATACATAAGTGTGTACATGGATAAGAAACAAGAATAAAAGTAAAATCTAAACAATATCATTAAGATACACATGTGAGACTGAAATAAAAAATCTGATTTTTATATTAACTTCATTCTGAGATACAAAGCAAAACTCTCTTTACAAACCCTTGCGAGGGTGGGACAAAAGTCAAATTTAGAAGTCTCCGATGGGCACCATACAAAAAGATTCTGAGAACAAAAGAAAACTGAAACTAAAGATCTGGATCAGCTTGCCATAAAAATGTTGTCACTTGACTCTGCAAAATATTCTTTATCAATCATGAAATCTAATCCATAAACAAACAGGAACACACAGATTGCCAAAGATAAATCATACACCTTTAGAAACAAGTTGTTGAAAGATATAATTCAGTTTTGTATCTTGATGCCTTCAATAAGACCATGTTGTCATCAAGATGGTTTAACTTTCTAGTAAACTGAGAATGAATGAAGAAAAAAATTATCTCATAAGTATAGAGCAGACCTTATATCAAAAGTTCTCCTTTTGTTCTCCTCTTACTACCCTTTTGTATCTTCATTTGATTGATCTTTTATTCTTTGTCAATAAGTTATGGTAGTTCAACTACCTTTCTTTTGTTAAGCTTAATTAGCTTAACTAATTAGTTGAGACAAATAAATAATAATGATATATAAATAAGGGTCTATTTAAATAATAACTAAATAGGTAGGACTCCTTGTCACTCCAATTTTCATTTTTTTTAATAATAATCAAAACATGAAATATAATACCCAAATCATTTAATTCAAGCATCTGCCTTGTAACTCCCATCCTCGTATTAATAGTCCAATATTTTAATATCAAAAAAAAAAGAATGACTATATTCAAAAATAACATTATATCCATGTTGTCCAAAACTCTATCTAAATATGTATTTGTTGTCCAAAATACTGTCATACCAATAAGATTTGTCTTCAAAAGAAAATCATTAAAAAACACTAAAAACCATATTTGTTGTGTGAGGCATTTTGCCTCTTTTCACTACTGCCTTCTTTTGATCCCATTTCTGAATTTTCATGTGCAATAGTCTTCAGTTGATTAAGACCTTGTGAGCGGATCTCACTAACGACATGGGAGCAACTATCTTTGAGGTGAATATGGGAAGACACATATTAAAAGGAATCTTTAGAGGACTTGGAAGGATTGGCCACTCCTTTTCCCTTATCTAGCTCTGGCTTGCGAACATCAGTTTTTAGCCTTTTGCTTGCATAAGAGGACTGTACTGGCGATGCAACATGATCAAATTGGGCATTTGGGTTGATTGGCGGTGGAGGAGGGGGTAATGGCAACAACACCGTAGGCCAACCATGGTGATGAGCCATAGGTTGATGATTTTTTTTTGCCATCCATCATTGACAGGTGGTTCTGGATGCATAAACACATGAGGGGGTACATGGATACCAAAGAAATTTTGACGTGGTTGGAAAGGAGGCTTCTCAGGTATAGGTTGCAAAATTCCTTGGCCAACTAGATTAAAAAACCCATCTTGGAAAAGTTGATTTAGTTCTTGTGGATCAACATCAAAATGTATCAAAAATCGAGGCCTTCTATGGCCTCTTTACCAATTATTTCCCATGCCTCTATTTGCACCTCTCCCATTGCTTCCTTTGCTAAAGAAACTCATCCTGAAGTAATATTCCAATCATGCTATGAAAAATTCCTAACAATCCATGCATCAATACTCTACCTAAATAAAATCAAAAGGTTGGCTCTATCATTCACAAGAGAAGCACATGAAATCCATCCATCCATCGCACTTTTAAATTCAATAATCAATTTCCATTTGAACAGGGAGAGATAGGGCTATTGGGAAGATGGGGGCTTTGTAATGAGCGAAAAATGGTAGATTGGATGAGAACCAACCTATGAATATTGTTCAAGCAAATGCAAAGGTAACTTCTTTATAAAAACAAAGTCTCCATATCCAAACTTCCAACACCAGTCATCATCTAGTCCCCTTTCTTTTCCTTTTATTCCTTTTTTTTTCCAAAATGAAATTCATAATAATAGAACAGGAAATAAATTAAATGTATTTGGGAAGGTGGTGGGCATATAATGAGCGGAAAGTGAGATAATGAACAAGAATGAGATGATTATTGTTCTATTACATGAAATAACATTTATTGACTTTAAAATCGACATTTCCATCATTTGCCAAAACCTTTCTCTGCTAACAATTCAAATCCAAGACACGACAATTTTTATAGTGCTCAATATAAAACCCAAGAAAAATTTTAGGACTGTCAAACTTTACAATTTTCATTTCCCTTTTTTTCTTTTTCCATAGATATCCATTTAAACTAGCAGAACGTTTCATAGGAGGTTGTTTACAAAGTCAATTGAAAACCATTATAACCAGATTGCCTCTAATCAGCATGGGAGGCTGAGAAAACAACCATAAATCCATCGACCCTTCATCATATAAAACTTATCCTCATAGATGAATAACAACTGAGCCAAGACTTCAGAGATATAACCAATCTTTCCCACTGCCATGTCAACACCATAACAAGTATCAAAAACTCGAGTTCACGTTTACTAATAGTCCATGTGTCAGATAGAAAAACGACGTTTGGGCAGACATAAGGGTGAAATATTAATAAGGGGTTTGCAAAGAAAAACAAAAATCATTTATTTCCACAACGAAACTTTCCACAGTCCTCCCAAGGTTGCCACAAGACAAATACACATGTTTCCAATATATTTTCAAATAGTTGAATGATAATACGAATTTCCAAAAATCTTCCATGGACTGGGTAGAGGGCGTGGCATTATGCAATAATCACAAAAAACCCAATTGTTTTTTTTACTTCACAGAGAAAACCCTTTGAAATTTAATCACATGAAATGAGTGAAACCAAATGTATTTTCCATAATCATTTGCCAACAGTCATTCCATGATAACCAACCTTCATTCTGGGCGCAACACAACCACATACTTCAAACAAAATGGAATGCCAAACAAATTTCCCAGCTTGAAATGTTTAAATGCCAATAGGAAGAAACCCAATGTAATTTTGCACAACCAAAATGCCCACATACACCCACTGTAATATTCAGAAGGCAAACACACTCTGCATGCAAACTCTAAGAACCAACACAATGATTTTATTCGGATTAGAGTTACAGTTCATGAATGGAGGGATAAGAGCCAACATACTTGTGAGGAAAATGATATAAAGTTAAGAGCACCACTATTCTCTCAAAGGCCAAGCGAAACAGAGGCAATACTAACTAGAGCAACCAAAAAAGTGCAAGCAAAGTGAAGGTGGCGACTATGGAGCACAACCAAAACTTCAAAAATATTTCCATAAAACACATAATTAACCATGTGTATCTAATTCACCACCAAACATATCATTTCCATTTGCCAAATCGAATCGACCTCCTATAACCATTATTTTAGCACCAAAACAACATGTCCCACATTCCTTGCTAGTGAAGAATTATAATTGCACAAAACATATCATTTTTTCGTAACATATACAAGTATACCATAAGTGAAATACACCATAAATATATGCCAAAATATATGTGTAGCAAGAGTAAACCAAGATGCTTATTAAAACAAACATTTCCCCCTCTTTTCCTTTTTCAAATCAAATTGCCAGCACACTCATCATCTATCCATTGCACATAGAAACCGGCTCGAATTTCTATGTTTATTCTCAAACTGTAGAATATTTTTTGCAAGGTAGTCATGAGCGTAAACTAGAGAAGTGTATTTCATCATTATTTACAAAAGGGGGTCCCACCCATTTAGTATGTTATTAAATTTATATAAGTAATAAGGCATTGCAACCCATTTGCAGGTAGAGATTCCATGTTGCGCTTTTGGGCATCAACAGTGACCACACCAAGGAAATGACCTTCAACCTCTCCTTATGCTATATTGAAAGAAAATACAAAGAAAGAAAGATAAAAGAGAATTGATGGGCTTGGAAAAAGTGCATTGCAAACGAAGGTACCACACACCCTCTACAAAGGCACCCATGAATGAGACACTACGATCCCTTGTATGTCATTAGCCCTATGCCCATTGACTCTTGACCCCAACCACTTAATCCACTTTACATGGCTTAGAGAGGGATCTCTTGGAAACTCTCCTTGACCTAGGGCAAGATCTACCCAATAGAACACCTCGTCAACCCTCCCATATACAAGCTTGAGAAGTCACATAGTGTCTTTGAGCAATTAATTGTTTGATATAGTGATCTTTGATGCACATTGTTAGATGGATTATTTTTTGATTGGATTCACTTATCATGATGTTATGACTTGAGATCCTTGGAGGGCGTGCTCATTTGTCTTTGCAGGACCTAGTTGGTCGACAATTTTGGGAGAACAAGCCTAGCTTGGGATTCCATGGGGCTACAAGCCCACAGGTTGGATGCCAAGGGCCTGCATGCCAGATGAGAAAGATCATACTTGGAAGGCCTTGATGAAGACTTGGATGACATAGCCCAACCCTCACTTTCCAAATGATTTTCCCATGAGGGGAAAAATGTCCTCTTTTTGAGCTTGACGCCATGTTTGGGGGGGCTAGGGCATGGTGGTGAGATGGTATGCATTGGCACTTGGACGTTTTGAGGTTTTTGAGGCTTTGACCATGAAGGAAGACATTTGGATGCTTGACACGTGACTTTGGAAATCCCTACTACCATCCTACATCACCAACGACCTCCTCCTAGTGCCAAAACACCCCTAAAGGGGTGATGTCCATGTAAGTTAGGGTTTTATTTGTGCAAAAGTGAAATTTTAAATGAATTGTTTAATATTACTTTGTTAAGGGGGCAAGATTAGGCCTATTGACCCCTAATCTTCTGGTTTACCCCTTAATTTTTGGACAAGTCACCTTGGTGACATTTTGTATAAATAAGAGATCATAAGATCTCATTTTAACATAACTCTCCTTCATTGTGAGAAGTATTGGTCTGAAATTTTCATTGTCTTTGACAAGATTGTCTCTTTTCGCTCTTGTTTATGGTTACCTCTTGATGTTATGGTTGATGGGAGTGATGCACTAGCCTTGGAAGGCTTACTTCTTGCTATTGTGGTAGATTATCTTGGCATTTCCCTTGAATTGGTATGGTTTTTTACTCTCATGCTATCATTTGTTTCAAGTCAAGGTTATTGTGCTAGGAACTAGGTGGGAAGTACAAGGGCATACACCCCCACCATATTCTTCATCACTTTTTGCTTTATCTTATTGCTTTAACAAGGGTTTGCTAAGAGAAGTATAAGGGCATCACCCTCTTAGCTTAAAGCCTAGCTAGAGAAACTTGCCTTGGGAAGTAAAAGGGATTACACCCCCTAGGAGGTAGCTTCTCTTGCTATTTCTTTTCATGGCCCCATTAACCCAATAATTAAGAGCACTAGTCATTCATTAATACATTGGAGAAATAAAATATTGCATTGGGAAACGTGATTTTCTGTCATTTTTACTTCTTGCAAAGTGGATTGTATCCCTTGTGCCTTGGGCACCTCACAACCACTAGGGAATCCCCATCAAGGGGCTACTTCTTGTTGTTGTTACAAAATCACATATTCATCCATTAGGGATGAAAAAACCTAACTCATTTGCTTGAATATCTCTCTTATCCACCATTGGATTTTGCTCAAAGTTTGCACACTTACTCTTCTTGGTCTAGTGCACTTTTTGGAAAAGTTTGAGGGGATTTCAGTGGCTAACTTTCTTGTTCTAATACATTGAATTTTATAGCCATAAGGTGTTGGAAATATGGCTACAGCAGAGATGATGCAGATGATCAAGGTTGTCATTGATGGCAATCGATTGTTTATGGAGAACAGAGGCAGGAATGTTTATGGAGAACAGAGGCAGGAATGTTTATGGAGAACAGAGGTAGGAACATAGAAGCTGAAACACAGACGCTGCAACACAAATGCGAACTGCTGAAACACAAGTGATGAATCACAGATGTTGAAACACAAATGCGAACTGCTGAAACACAAGTGTTGAATCACAGATGTTGAAACACAAGTGTTGAATCTCAGAAGCTGAAACGTAGATGCTGAAACACAAATGCTGAATCTCAGATGTTGAAACGTAGATGCTGAAACACAAATACTGAATCACAGAGGCTGAAACGTAGATGCTAAAACGAATGCTGGAACACGACTGCTGAAACACGACTGCTGG